>VZTN01001430.1:159074-211663 GCA_013400515.1 Erpornis zantholeuca | reverse complement strand
CCGCAGGTCGGTGGCGGCGGGCGCGGGGCGAGCGCGGGGGTTATCGGCTGCCGCTGATGATGATGATGCAACGTGGAGAAACGCGCATCGGTCGCGTTAGCTGAGCGCTCTCCCCTCCGTGCCCAGCGGAGCCCTCCACAGACACCTGTCCTCTGCACCCAGCCCGGACCCACCCGTGTTTCCTCACCCCTACCCGGCAGAATAAAAATGCCCCTGCAAAAGCTTAATCAGTTTTTAAATTGAGATGAAATACTGAGCATCCACTGGGAGTACCAGGTAGAACGCAAGGATTTGGCTTTTTTTTTTTTTTTTCCATACCGTCCCCGACAGCTGCGTGGTACGGCAAGTGTTAATTAGGGTGAGGATGGTTGTTTTACGTGCAGTTGAAGTGGGGATGAGATGTATTGGAAGGCGCTGAACGCTGGAATTTCAGAAGGAGAAGTATTCCCCTAGCCCGTCTTTGCTCTGTTAATCTCGATCTGAAAGTTTGTATTATCATCCTCTTGGGCATTGCCAATTGACAGGTATTTTCAGGTAATCTAAGCCTTGTATGAAAAAGTAAAAGCTAGGAATGATGAAATAGACATCTGCTGAAAGATACAAAGTGCGAGGACAGTGCTGCAATTTTACAGTATCCAAAATATCTTTTATTTTGTTGCTTTTTCTTCTTTCATCAGGATGACAAATGTGGTTTGAGTTACATTAGAATGAAGTGAGAGGTTTTGGCATTGACTCTGCACTGAAGCTGTTCTGGTTGAGGCAGCGCTTAAGTTACAAGTGTAAATAAACCCGTGTGTGCAGCAGAGAGTGTCACCTGCAATTTGCACAATTCAGGTTGCATACTGTGCCCCCATCTAAGACTATTCAGACTTTTATTGCCTTTTTTACTGGCAACCAAACTTTCTCTAAGGTGGAATGCTTTCCCTGGCACCAGCAGTGTTGTGCATGGAGACATTCACTAGTGGCCAGTTGTTCAGACAGCTGAGATTTAGTGAGTGTGTGGGAGAGGGGCAGGAGTCAGGGGGGAAGCTACTTGGTGCAGATGACTTACACTATTTTTACAGTCCTTGAAGGACAGTGAAGTGTGTAAATGCTGCCTCTTGTCTTAAATTTGTGATCTTAAATTTGAAAGAGTTCTGTGCTGTGTTTTGCTATTCCCATTGTAAAATCCTCAGTTTTATTGGCGTGAGTCAGTTTTGGTAAAAGTGTTGTCAATTTCTTCCATTTTGCAGAAAAAATGCAGAGGTTTGACCATTAGGGTACAAAGTAGCTGCTGAACATTGGTCTCTCTTGCTCTGCATCCCTCTGTAGGGACCCACCACAGCCGAGCATCCCCTTGTTTTCATCATCTCAGACTTGATTAGACTTTCTACCTGCTGTCCTTCCGGGCAGTCAGAAAAGATCCTGCTAACAAACATCTCCAAGCTCAAAGGCACTATTAACTGTGGCTGATGATGCCCTGTTGTTACTTAAGCTTATATAACTTTATCTCCAACTTGCCCCTCAAGGTGGGGGAGCACCACATCAAACTCTTTCTTCTGCATCGCTCTCTTCATGTTCCTTTTCTCTGTGAAGCAGCCATAATGTATTTTAACAAAGCTTGAAACACAGTCAGTGCTCATTAGATACAGATCCTAATGTGTGTCCAAAGATACAAAAATTAGTCTAGAGAAATGTCAGCTCCTAAGGGGATCTTGAAATACAGAAGTTTGATAATGGAGTTGTTAAATGCACACATCCCTGTAGGGTTAATATACCCCTCATATATTTTTGGGGGGAGGGGTGACTAAGTAATCTCTCGAAGGAAAAGAAACTTTGCCTCCTGTATGTGGTCATGATGTGATGTGCTTCCCTGTATTAATCAAACCTTGCTTTGCTGCTGATCTAAGTAATTGTGGAGATGGTATGATTTCAAGGGATCATGTGTCATGCATGCAAATTAATATCGAGGCTAAATTGCCAATAACTCAGGGAGCTTCTATTCCTAACAAAAATAGTCTTGAAACTAAATGCTGTGTGTGGGAGCTTTGCTACCCTGCCTTTCTGAAACTCTGTCATTTGCTGTTTAAAACCATCTTTATCTTGTCCTTCTTAGCCAAGTGGTGACATACATTTATTTGCAAGTCCCCAGCTCTCTGGACTAATCAGTGCTGATGAGGATGCAGTTTGATTACGCATCAGGGGTCAGGGGCACAGGGGCACCTTCCCCTTTAGCTGCCCCCCCAGGCGAGCGGCGAGCCAGCAGCGTTAGCAGGGTGGCGCGGAGCATCCGAGAGCACGCTCCGAGTTACCACGCTGCACAAAACTTTTAACCTCGCCATCTGCTCCAGCCATTCGGTGTAGCTCAGTTCAGTCTTTAGCAGAAAGGAATTTACTATTTTAGAGCGAGGCAATTAGCAAAATATATGTACAGCACTTCTCTGTCACAGCACAAATTGGCAAAACTAGATATTTTTTTTTTCTTTTTTTTTATATGCCGGTGGCATATCAGATGTTTTGGGAAATTGGTAGCATACAATATCACTTTCACGTCTTCCTTGCACATTTAAAAATTCTTTGTAAAGGGATTTATTTTCAGAATCATCCATTCTTTCAGCACGAGAGAAAAAGGGATTTTTTCCAGGAATACTTCCATTGCATACCTAGTGTGGAAGTTAACTTGATAACTTATCAGCCAGCTTGATAATTGCAAAGTTAAAATTCTTTTACCTCTGTGAGAATGTCAATGGCTCTTAAATGTTGCTTCCTTTCAAATTTTGCTGCTGTTACTATATAGCTAAACGGAAATAAAATAGAACATCAGACACATTGAGCATGACTGTGTATAATTAAACTGTATGCATGGCATCAGTGTACCTGGTTAGTTACTGAATGGCAATTTACTAGTAAAAATTAATTAATGACATGGCATTGGAAAATAGGTACTCTAGGACATGAAGCATAAAGATGCATGAACTGTTCTTGAGGGCAGATGGCAAGCTGGATGCTCCAACCATGGTAAATGCCTGAAAAGAGCCCTGCTTGGTTAGTGCTCTGGGAAGGATCAGGAATTGTTTGACTGCTGTCGTGCACTGCGGGGAAGAGGCGATCCCGAGGAAAATGCGTAGATGTATGTAGGTGAAGCATATAGATGAAATATGTGTGTGTGTGTGTATTTGGACAGGGTAGGAGAGGGTTAATGGTTACTAAGTGAGGTTATAAAATCTGAGTTCAGTGTAATTCTCTGATTTCACTGGCTTACATGTACCTGCCAACTGGATGATTGTGAGTGGTTGCTTTGAGGATTAAATACTCATCGTTGTAACCCCCCCATGTTTATTTCTGCAATACCAACAAATTTCCAGTTTCCATTCCATGTTCCACGTTTCAGTGTCTGGTATTATCTTTAATGTAAACGAGTATCAGTGTTTGTTACTATTGAAACAAACTCAAATTTTACTTTAATTTTTGGTAGCTGGACGTAATGTCAATAAAATACACTGTGCTTCACCCGTGCACCAGCAACTGCATGGGTTACAAGGCAAAAAAGTAAAAAAATATTTAGCTTTTGAATTTCTTTCTCTTCTAGTCCAAGATGAGTCAAAGTCAGATATATGTACAATATGCTGATTAAAAAGCCAGTGAAGATAAATTTTTGATACTTTTTGTTTGTACTTGCTCTTTAGTAAATAAGAAATGTCATCATTCACAGGGCATGCTTGCACTTTAAAATCCAGAACTTTCTTTTCTGAATGAAACCTTCAATATAGGACTTTTTTTTTACAAAAAATTGGAGATAATAAATATGTGTTTTTAAACTTAAGGGAAATTCAACATCCTGTCAAAAATAATTTTTCCACTGTCTGGTCTTTTTTATATCTAGAATATCAAACCATGGTTTGCTAACCGAAAATAGATAATTGGGTTTTTTTAAGACCATAGTCTCATCCTTATACTGGCATTTTATCGTCACTTTGATTCAGTAAAAGCTTTATTTTGAGTATTATGACTTTTACTTAAGTTACTTGTGTGACAGATTCCTCGGGCCACTACTGAGGAAAAGGAAACCAAAAAAAAAGTAGAAAATTTTTGACTATTGCCAAGGAGCTTCAGAAAGGAAAATAAATCTTTGGATGTCTATTAAGTAATTACAATTTCATGGTGTCCTTCTCGCCATCATCTTTTCTAGAACCTCATTCAGAAGTTAACCTACGATAACTCTCAGCACATCAATATTTAAATAGATCTTTCACTTCCTATGATACGATCTCACAAGTTTTAAGCCTCCTCCACACGTATTCATCATCCAAATTAATCATCAGTTATGATTGCTCTAACAACTTTGATAACTCTAAATATTTCATTGGCATTTTAGGATGTTTGATATCTTATGAGCATTTGGACGATTCAAATTTCATGATTAATTCATGGATTAATATAAAAATATTTGACCAAACCGATACAGGGGAAAGGTATACAAATTCCTTTCATTTTTAAAAGCACCTGGAATACAAAGAGTACACCTTGTCAAGGCAACACTCTACAGGGAAATCATTGTTTTATAGTTTAAGCATATACAAACTTCTTTCCTTCTAAAGTGGAGAGGCAGCATTCTGATTTTCTTTCTTTTTTCTCTGTTTCCACGCACTGTGTTTCCTATAGTGGATCATTTCTTGTATATTCATATAGTTGCAAAGTATATTGCACTTCCTGACATGATTTCCTTGGATTAAAACCAACTCTTGCCAGGGCAAGGTTAACCAGAGGCTACAGTCACAAAATAGGAAATAAGTGTAGAAAGCAAGGCTGAGCTTTCCTTAGCAAAGTGGGAGAACAAGAAAAACCTTCACATGTACAAGAAAAATGCAGGAACAAAAATGCCTGTTTGGAAAATAAAAACTGATTGGAGCAATAAATGTAATGTTCTCAAGTAATCGTGAAATAATTATTCCCCTTTAGAATCATCATACTTTAATTGCTTTCCAACACGTTCCTGCATTCTCTGTGGCTGTGGAAAGGAAGAGAAGCGCTTGTGTTCCCTTTCAGGATTTCATTTTTCATTTGCAGTAAGCTGATGGCTTTCTCATAAAGGTTTTCAGAAATATGTTGCCTTAAACACTGTTGTGTTCTTCCATATGGTGTTAAATAGAAAAGGTGAATGGCAGATGCTGAAGGTATAAATTCCCTACTAATGTCCAGATAAAGCACCTTGAGATTTAGTTGTGCAGTTTCTCCATCCTCTGTACTACAGATTTATAATCAATCTCTCATTTTCATTGAGACTGGGTTACATAAATAGGACACACTTCAGTAGTGTATTCTCTTTGCTCACAGCTTGATTCTTGAAAATTCAGCTGACAATAGTTTAAAATTATAATATTAATAAAGAGGAGATCATCTGGCCTTCAAAATGACATCTGAAAGCAGCTTCTGTTTTGTGTTAAATCTTAATTACTGTATTTAAATGAATGCCTAAATGAGCCAATTCACAAAGGAATTGCCTACTGTACCAATACTGCCTGTTTGGTGATTTTGTTTTTCTTTTAATTTACACAAATATAAAAAAAATAGTTTATATGGATGAGAACAGCTGCGTTCTCCTGCCTCTTACGACTCAGCTGAAGAAGGCTGAGTATCTTGAGTGTGTTCTCTGCCCTGGGACAGCTTCTCCCTTGCCTGCCAAATGGTTAAGCCAAGTTAAAAAGCAATGCTTCAAAACAAGCATTGGTGTAAGAGCTGTGAGAAAGACCCTGCACTGGCCTCCCGAGTTGTATTTTGTGAGTTTACCCATCACTTGCTATCAGGGGCATCATATTGTCATAGCTGAGGGCAGGACTCAGGGCTCAGTACCATGGAGAGGCTTAGTCCATGCCCGTGAGTGCTCCAGCCTTTAGTTAGGCTGGAAGGGATGGGCTCCTGCCCACTTCTGCTCAGCTTAGTCTGGAAGCAGAGAGCTGTGTCCAGGTTGCCCTGGAAGGAGACACCATGGCCAGCTGTGTCCAGCTCACCCTGCTCCCCACTGCATCAGGGCTGGGCTCATCCCCTGCAAAGGAGCATGCAGGGAATGTATGTCCTTGATTTCCCCTCAGCCTATGCACATTGAGCCACTTCAGGCTTGCCAGGGAAACAATAACAGAAACCTGAGTATTTTGGTTTATGATTCTCACATCCCTGTTCATTTCTTCAATTGTTGTGTGGATATCTTACCCTGGGGTTTTAGAGTTTATGACCATGGTTATTCCAGAGATGTAGCTATTGCTCTTTCAGAAAAATGGCGTTAGCGATCTACTGATTTCATTTTTATTTATCATTATTATTATTATTTCTTTTTTTCATGTGGCTTAGCATGACAAAGAAAATGCAGTCCTGGCAGAAAAAGCCTAACACTGTCCCAGCAGTCATAGGTATCAATTCATTGCAACATTAATTTACAGCTTTTTCAGTCTTTCCACTTAAATGTACTTACTCCTAGACAACAGTGGAGATTTTGAGAGGGATGTCCAGATAGAAACACCCATCAGCTGGTGTGTGGAGCTGGGTATCTCCATGACAGAAGGGCTAGACCCCTTTCAGTCCCAGGTTATGGTGTGTTTTCCCTTGTGCTCTGTTCCTACCTCCCATATGCTTTGAAGCAGTTCCAGTCTGATTGCAAGTCACAGCTGACAAGAGATACCTTTTGTTTCATAACCCTGAAAAATAATGAAAATCTGTCATCCTCTTAATCCAAAGGCGTGACAATGTCTTCTTGCTTAATATGTAAGCACACTTCCCATTTCTTGCTCCTCAAAAGCTTTGCACCACTAAATTGCTCAGAGATGCAAAAAACCCCAAACATCCACAGCTTGCTTGACCCATCACCTGTGTTGTTGACTCCAGGGGCACTTGGTCCAGTGATCATGCCCGGCCTAGTGGGAGATAAGTGCACTTCATTTGCCTGAAACAGACCCAGTAGTTGAAAATTATTAGCTTCTGGGAGAGGATAACTACATTTGAAAAATCTACAAAATCAAGTGATCTATTCCCTTCTTTTCTTTTTTTTTTTTTCCCCTGGCTCATTCAATTGCTTGGCTCTGTCAGCCTTCGCCTGCAATTCATTGCTAGTGAGAGACATCTGGTTCTGCCCTTTATCAATAAATGCCTTTTTTTTTTTTTTTTTAAATATATTTCACCACAGATGGAATGTAGAACAAGCACTAGGAGTTTGAAATTTTGTCAAATACACTCCAGGCCCAGTGGCTATCACTTAAAGAAAGCCCTGTTCCATACCTGGTTCTCATACAAGATGCTCTAGAAATTGTAAGTCAGATGGCTGTGGTTTGTCTTGATTTCAACCATGAGTTTTAGAACAGTTCATCTCCTTGTTGTGTCTTCCAGGGGAATAAAAACAATCTTTCATTTTATCTGCAGTGTCTCTCTATTAGCATATAGGAAAGCTGATAATTCTATTAGTCAGTAAGTGAACTTCCAGGTTTTTTTCTTAATTCAGTTGAATTTCTTCTTCCAAGATCCTTTTCCTTAGAAACCAGTTTCTCATATTCTAATGGCCCTCCAAACTACATTTGACCCCTGTTTTAACCTGCTGTCTAAAACAAGAACCAAGCAAACAAACAAGGGGAAAAAAAAAAAAAAAAAAAGAGACTTTTAAAGAGAGAGTTCAGGAAATCCCAGTGACTATTACCTTAGGCATGCATTTAGTCTTTAAAATTAATCCCAGAAAATATCTTGACTGAGGAGATATTCTGAGACTTGACAACAAAACCAGAAATCCCAAATTAAGGAATAACCCCAGATGATCTAGATGATCTCTCCGGGAAAAAATGCAGAAATCATTCCCCTTGTCCTAAACTGACCCATGTCATTCAACTTCTTCCTCGAAGCACTGAATTTTTAGGATTGCCAGGTGAGAACTGGCTTTTTCTGGCAGGTTCAGTGTTGCCAGCTCCTCCTGGAGATCAGTATTGAGTGGGAGGGGACCAGAGGGAAGAGAAAGGAATAAAATTAGCATTTAATTTTGCAGGATGTGGAAAAATCAATGACAAGTGAAGCAATTCTTAGAAAAAGAGAACCTCTCTGGACACGTAAAGCACTATTATCTGATGTTTTATTACCAACTATAGCCTGCAGTCCGTGTTCAAGCCAAACTTCCGATGGGTTTCCAGGAGCTTGGCTTGGATGAGGAATGCATAATGCTGGGCTTTGCATCCCGTGCCAGGCAGTCCAGCTCTGAACCATGGATTGCAGTACGTGGGTTTTGCAGCCTTTTTCTCGTTGCTCGCCTCAGAGTGAACTTCAACATGGAAACACGAAGCAAATAACTTCCCAGATACTGTTCTACCTTGCTAGCAGAGTTTCTGTCTTGATGATGAAGTGGAAGATAACTCAGTTTTAGTTAGGCAGGTATTCTTTTGAGGCGTGTTCGCGCATCTCAAGTCGGGGCAGGGGGGGTTCTACTGTTCTTGTCAAATCTTTTTCCCTTTGCCAGAGAGAAGGATTCATCTTGACGCCTGAGGGCTCTCAGCTTTCACAGATATCTCTATTGTTTGCCTGCAGAAGATAGAGTACAACTTCTCCTTTTAAGTTGGTTTGTTGTCTGTGGAGAAGAGAGTAAATGCAGCAGCTTCATAACTGAGCTCAGATATAGTTGAAGAAAGTCCAGCACTGTATTATATAGGATTTTTAAAACAATTGGGTTTGCCTTATTTCATTGTCCCCTAAATGCAGCCTAGTATCTCACTTGGTAGACCACATATATTTATCTTCAAAACAAGGCTGTGTAGAATAGGAAAAGCTCAGAGTTTCAGTATCATCTTCTTGCCATTCTCATGTCTGTGCTGTCCCTGGGGTATTTCACTGGAACAGGATGAAGCTTTGTATATGCTTTAGTATGTATTGTAGAACATAATGATTTAGGATCAGATTCTGGGTATCTCTGAGACTTTTTTTCTTTTTGCAGTGATGTTTCAATGTGGCCATATAGGTGTTGACATAGAGTCCTAATTGTCATTGGAAAGTAAGGCAGCATCAACTCCTCCTATGCAAACCCTTCCTCTGAAACCAGCATTCAGAGGAGTTCATTCACCAGAGGAGTGAGACCTGTATTCCAGCAAGAAATATTGCTTACAAGGCTTACTGTGGCCCAGAGTCTTCCACAACACTGGCTGATCTCTGTGTTTTCAAAATATTATTCCAGGCTCCTTCAGGTCACTTACTCTTCCCCTGCATGCACAGTTTATCAGTTTTGGGAAGAGGTTCTGCAGCAGCCTCATTGCTGCCTGTGTGTCTGTGTTGATGAACAGCAGGCCAGTCATAGCAAGAGATACATGCTGGAATTCAGAAAGGAACAATTTTCAGCTTGTTCAGATGCCCACATTGCTACCTGGAATCTCTGCAGGAGCTGGAGACTATTCTGTACCTCTTTGCTCTCTCTGTCCTCACCTCCACATCAGGGGATGCTTAGACTCCTTTACTTTGCTGGCCTTCAGAGGATTTGAAGGTCTCTGAGCACCCCTAGGCTCTCCATTTCTTGTCAAGTGGGAAAGGCAGTGGAGAGGACTGCTGCTGACTTCAGCCAGTCAGGCCTCTGATTTTCCCCTTTGGTTTGAAGCCACATGTACAGAGTGAATTTGGAGTTGAGAGATGCCAGGCCTCTGGGTAAAATGAATATTGTGGAGCAGGAAAAGGTACATATTTAGGCAAGGCTTTCATATAGGATGCAAATTCAGGATTACTTAGCAAAGAAAATAATGATTTAAAATTAATGTTATATTTAAAAAGTGGAGCATCATTTGTATTAACAGGAATGAAGGTTTTATTTTTAAGCTTAACAAAGCCCCAGATCCCAGAAAATGCAAAATTGCTGCTGATAATTTCTGGATGTGAACCTGGAAGGCTTCATGGAAACTTAGAAATAAATCAACTTCCCTCTCCTTTCCCAAAACTCTTTGGGCAAAAAAAAAGTGTAAATATTTTACAGCAAATAATCACATTGCCAAGAACAGCAAACAAAACCTTTTTATTCAATTCTATAATATGCTGTAAATAATGAAAACCCTCATAGATCTAGCTGGATTTTTTTTTATCAGTGAAGAAGCTTAGCATGTAGCACTTTAAAAATCCATCAGTATAGCTAAGACTCTTTTTCCAGTCACTTACCACTTCATGCCATATTTTTCTCTGTCCCTGAAATATGCAATTTAGCCCTGCTTATGTTTGTTTAAAATGCTGGGAGCCTTCAGCATGCTCTGATCCATCCATGTTGCAAGCAAGAAGCTTTCCCTGCCCTTTCCTACCTTGTGAGTTAAGAACCACCCTGCTCTGCTCTCCCTTATCACCATCCTTTCAATATCCACAGCAATACTACTGCAATTCCTTCCCTGCTTCTCTGGTGGAAGAAGTTCCTACAAATATCTGCAAAACATTTGCTTTGTTTTCTTCCTTTTTTGATAAGTAAGAGAAACCCATTGAACTTGGAGAACCATCTAGAACTTAGATCTGAAGTGCTTAATGATTTTATATTCTTACTATCCAGATAGTGATTCAAATTTTGAAAGTCCCTGAAAGCATGACCAACCTTTTTGGCCTGTGTTCATTGACCCAGCAGACTGGAATTATCAGCCCTGACCATGATTTTCTAGGTCTTCTGGGGTTCTGTTGCTTGATAAAGTGAGGTAGTTTTTCTGGCATTTTTGTAGTGGATGTTTTAGCTCTGTTTTTTAAACAGTCTTGTACTACAGTTGTGAACCAAATACGATACTATCACGTTGTTGTCTCTTTTTCCACAACCACAAGTTGCCCTACTTACCCAATGCAAATCACTGTGGATCTACGTAACATGCCTTTCTCAAGGGCATCTGTTAATTCTGTGTGACAAGCTGGGGAGTTTCAGCCAGGAATATTGAGCACTGAAAGAAGACCTGGTTAGGCTCAGTAGGGCTTAAATTTAACCAAATTTTAAGCAATCTTCCTAAATTGTAGCTTTGACAGACTGTGTGTGAGCAGTTTTTTCAACATTGAGGTGTTTAGGTGGGACTTTTGTTATTAACATCACTCCCCTTTACAGTAAATATATACAGCACCAAGGTAGGTGATGCAGCAGGAAGACACAGAGGCCTCACTAGATTACAACCTTTTCTCTAAGCGCTTGACTTTTAATACAACAAAACTGGTGGTAAAACTCAATGAAAACGAGTGGTTTAGAATCAGCTCAAATATTCAGGTTCCAAAAAGACTGGTTGTTATAAATAAATTAAGGACTGAATCCAGAGCTCGTTGAGTCGATGGGCAGACTCCCTTTGATTTCAAAGCACTCCGTATCTGTGATCCAAACGCACCGCGCACAAATAAAGACAAAGAATTTATGTTGATTGGACATATTCAGTGTGACAAGAGCTTAAGTCTGATTCTCCTCTTTGCTTATGAAACACAACTGTGTGCTTCTCCCCAGGGTTGCTGGAAGACAAGTATTTTGGTAGCTGCATGCTAGGACTCACAATTAGTGCAAGCGCTGGCTCCTAGCACTGAGAATCACAGAAATGGGGAGAAAGTTATGGTAAGGGAGAGAAAGTTATGGCTGATAACAATGTGTTTGGGGGTTATCCTAATTTTCCTTCAGGGATTTAAAGGTGTTAACTTTCCCTCCTCTTTTTATTTTTCCTAATTCTTTTAAAAAGTCTGTTACAATTGTAAGTTTAATGGCATCAAAACACTTGTAGTTAGATAGTGGGCTTTGGAGAAGGGAGGTTCTCTGCTGGCTGAATGCACTCTGTTCTTATAGCTTGTGCTGGTTGGAATATTCTGTGGCATCAAGCTCTGGGTCTGCCTGCCCTCACCCCCCTGGGACTTGGGAACGCTGTGTAGGTTTTTCTGTGTGTAAAACCTTGTTTAGGAAGCAGGTCTATTTTCTTAGTCAAGGAGCTCAATGCACTCCAAGGGATGGATATGTTCAAAGTAACACCACAGCAGCGTCAAGATCACCTGCGTCTCAGACTTATTCTGGTTTACTACTGAGGTAGATGCTGAATAGAGAAGCACAAATCACTTTTGCTTACGATGTGATTAACTTACATGAAGCAGAACTCTGATACGGATGTATTTATTTTAATATCAGATACATATATTTCATTTTACCCTAAAATAGCTTACTCTTCTGGATCCTACGAACAAATCAAATGCTTGTTTTCTCTTTCTGAATTCATGATCGTGTTAGCATTGAAGCAGCCTTCAGGCTCATTTCTAAACTGAAGCTGGTTAGTTTGTCTCAAAGTGACTTCCTCTCATGCAACCTTGATATCTTTTTAGTTGCTAACTTATTCTGATCTGGATTCACTTTTGCAGCTGCAAAAGGTATGATCATTTGAACAAGGTGTACTGAGGTGTATACCTCTACATTTTTGGCTACTGTATTTCAATTTTTTTTATAGACCTCAAATTTTCAAAGTAGTTCCAATTAATCTTTGTTCTGGTTTATTTAGGTTCCCCATGCAAAGAGTAGGATAATGGGAAAAGTAAAGGCAGAATGTATGTGTGGGTTAGCATAAACCACAATCCTTTTCATACTGAACATCAGCTTGTTGAAATGCCTCCACTCTTGGCAGAAGACAAGCTTCGTAACCTAAGAGGATGTGATTTGAGTGGAGTTTTCATGCCCCATGTGCTCATTGTGTTCTTGCCACTGATGCAAACATTATCTATAATTACATTTTCAAGAGACTGAAAATTGCAGTCTTTGTGGAACAAAAATGCAGCTGAAGAATGGAATGTATATCCTCTCCACCCTCATTATAAGGCTTATAAAAATCAAACTATAAGGCCCAGTACCGTAGCTTTCAGATACAGGAAACCAGCACTGTTAGTCTGCAGTAAAGCATTTTTCGCTGAAAATTAAGGCCTTTTGATAATCAAGCTAGTGCTGTTATTTCTACTAGTTTGCCATTGAAACTAGTCAAACTAAAATTTGTAATTCAGATCAGTATAAATAAAGTTGGAGTAATTATTCTGTTTGCTTATTTACAATATTTTCATGGATTTGAGATTTTATTCACAATGGGTGGCAACATTAAAAGATTTATTAGACAGATCATAACATGGGTGTTGAAACATCCTACCACACCATGCCATAGAGCAGCCATGATTTTCAGGAGGAAAACAACAGTACTGAAAATTCTGTTTTCATGAGGTTCTCCTGAGCACTGAGGAGTTTTAGTGCTGCTGCTCAAACTGCACATCTCACTTAAGCACCTCTTCCCTACATCAACGTTATCATCTTCATTCCAGTAGCTGAAGAATCAGGAGTATAAAGGAGAATACACATCCTTATCTTTCTGTGTAAAACAAGCACTGGTAACTTAAATAAAAGTTTCCAGGTGGAGCCAGCTAATCCTGATGTCCTGTAGTATGCTTTTTAGAGTAGAAATAAATGAAATCATAGTGCATCAATCACCTGTGTTCATAACACCCATGCATTAATTTTCCTCTTATGAACTTCAGTTCTGAGTGGGGTTTTCCCTCCAGCAAGTGGGGCATTTGAATGTTCTCTGAAAGTGGAATTTTTCTCTGATACCAGGGAGATAAATGCCTTTGAATAGAAAGGCACATGCACTTATTGGTTCTATTAGTTACTGCATCCAGAGGTGTTGAAGGATCACATCAATGCTAATAAATAGATAAATAAGGGATGGTCCCGAATGCCTGTAAATCCATGAGAATAAATGCAGGAATGCAGAAATTTATTGTTAGAAGCAGAAATAGTCTGGATTAAAAGTAGTGTGTATTCACTGCTTTCTTTTCAAGCTGGTTGTTTTTTATTATTCTAAAGGAATTTATAATTTGGTTGCTCTTCCTAGGTTCACAGTTATTGTTAAAATCAATTTTAAAAATAATTTGGGAGAAATAGTATGAGTCTTATTAGCTATCTTTTTATGACCATCTAACATTATGTGGAAAGGGCTCTGGGCATCATCATATTGCAGTCAGGTGACAATAAGGGCACCTAGAGCCACATACTTTATGCAGTTGCTGCCCAGGTTGGTAATTCTGTGGCCAAGTTCTGCTCCCTGATTGCTGCAAGTTATACACAGCAACACTGTGGTGATTGAGTGCTGGAGTTCCCAGGACAGCAGCTATTCTTAGTGGTCCAGCAAAACTTATTAAGAAAAGTAATTAGAACAAAGCTCAAGTACATTAGCCTCTTTAATGCTCCTGAATTCTCAGAGCTGTCTTCAACATTGGCAGAGGCTGTTTTCAGTAGAGAAGCTGAAGCAACTTTCTTTGCTGAAGTTAAACCCACTTTGGTATTGTGGTGGGAATTTCTTCTTACATAATAATATCAAGACCCAGACAGATCAAAGGGTGCTGGTATTCCAGTTAGTGAAAATAACCCACTTTGCTTTTATTTTTATGATGGATTTCTGTCAAGATGCAAAGTTCTGTGTTTCTGCCTGCCTCTTATGTGTGGTGATCTTCTACACCATCTCACCTCATACCTGTTCTGTCATCACCTGAGGCTCGAGAACTATGATGTGTTTGTAAAACTATCCATTTCTCTATAAAGAATAATTTTTTCTTTCTTTCTTCTTCATCATTAAGTCCACCATCTTAACTCTGGTGGACTAGAAAGAAAATACCTTTCTCTGCTTGCACCACCACCCAGTATTACATGTGCTCAACAAATCATCTCCAGCATCCTCCTGAATATTTGTTTCTCCATTGGAATCCAAAACACAGTTTTAAGCCTGTTCAGTCTTGTCTGAGGAATCAAAACTATTTGGGCTTTCAGGAAGTCTTTGGGGAGATCTCTTTGACATTTAAACTACTTCAGAAATGTGAGTGGCAGTTGTCCTGAGATGGGAACATTCACTAAAGACCTTTGGTACAGGGAGATGTGTTCTATGAGAGGAGCTACAAGAGAGGTGCTCTTCATTTTTTCTTATTATAAACGTATTTTCACTCATCTTGGGTACTTATCCCCTTCCCCAGGCATTACCCTCCCTCCTAATTCTGGTAGAGATGGACAAGAGTTAACAAAGTGCCCTTTCAGCTGGAGGATGTCCCATTAGGCAGGAAAACAGGTTTCTAGGTTTTACAAGTCCAGACTACTCATATTCACTTACTGAACAAGTCTATTTATAAAAGGGCCTACAAGCTATTTTTTCTTCCCTTATGCCAATTAGTGACAATTTTTAGGTCTTCTCTTCTGCCACACTCAGTTTTTTTTGTCTTTGTTCTTCAGTTGCCTTCGAGAGGTCTTTTGATGCTTTCTTGTACTGTTGCTTTGTAGGCCAGACAGTCACGTCTCGTGTCACTCCTGACAACGTGCAGTCTATAGTAAATTTAATAGAATAACACTCATTTGTTCTTTATCTCAAAAATAAAATCCTCTTCCAGTGGAAGCTGCTGAGTTGCAAGGATTCCACAGCAGCTTGTGCTTCTGGGAACACCTGAAGGGCAGTTGGGAAGACCCATCACTGTGGCCACACCAAAACTCTGTTTTTTGGTTTTCCTTCTTAGCAATTTTTAGACCTATGGGGGAGTGAAACATAATTTTCAATAAATTGCCTTGTGCCTGCATTGAATCAAGCTTGTCCCATTTCAGATATTTGTATCGTAAATTTCCAGTGGCAGTGAACATACATTTGCTAATTTTAAAAGATTCTCAGGACTTTCCCAAGGATGGAGAGGAATTATGTCCCATAACTCCTGAGGAAGGCTGACTTTTGCCTGGCACTGCAGACAGGATTGATGTTAGTTTCACAACCAACTTTTTAATAAAATACAGAGTTTGAGTATAGGTATTACAGTCAGAAAGGAGTCTGCCACTACCTGTCTGAAAGTTGGTGCTTCCCCACACTAAGGAGTGGAATGCTGATCCTCAGGCCATTCCATTCTGTGATGCTAATAGCACTAATACAGTATCATTGTGTTTGAGGCTCCAAAGATACTATACAAGCATTTTCTTATGATTCCCTGATCTTTGCATTTATACCCAGCTGTTTGTTATTCAGTTCAGCCATCAGCATCTAAGTCTCAATGGACCATGTAATATGCAGCTGTAGCCAGATGTAATGCTTCCTATTCCTAAATGTTTCTGTTAGAAGCTAAGAGTGGCAGGCTAAAGACGGCTGATAACAGTGTTGCTTGCATTAATTTAAACTCTGGAGCTACAGTGATTCGTTTGGCAAATTTATTCCATGGCCAACAAGCAGAGCAATATTTCCAATCTCCATCACTGCTAGTAGTGTTGACATTAAATACATCGAGTATGTCTGCACTGATACAGAATGTACTTATGGTGCTAATTCAAATAGGAGAGGGATGTCCAATTTGCATAAACAAATATATTTTCAGATACAGTTCTATTTAAGAGAGATAAAGACAGGAAAAAGCTTGTTCTAAACAATGACTTGCAATAATTTAGAACAGTTCAACAAATCTTCGCCCTCTTTAGTTTTTTGTTCTCTATGGATAGCCACAGAACTTTTACAATAAGGCACAGGCAGCTCTTGCTCTGGTCATCTTTCCTTGCATGGGTGGTGACACAGAAGGGAATTGCAGTGTTTGAGTTTTCTCCCACAGAATACACTGAAGCATTTGGCAAATCCCTTCAGCAGGTGACTGGGACTGCACACATGCTCAGGGAGCCTTGGTTAAGCTCTGCACTGGAAGACAAGTTGAGAAAGTTGTTCAGCCTGGAGAAGGGAAGGCTTTTGGGAGGCCTTCTAGCACCTTCCAGTACCAAAAGGGGCTACAAGAGCACTGGAGTGGGACTTTGAACAGGACTACAAGGGAGAAAGGCTTTAAGAGAGTACAGGCTTAGATTAGCTATTGGGAAGAAATTCTGCACTGAGAGGGTGGTGAGGCACTGGAACAAGCTGCCCAGAGAAGCTGTGGATGTCCCATCCCTGGAGATTTTCAAGGCCAGGGTGGATGCGGCTCTGGGCAACCTGGGCTAGTGGAAAGTGTCCCTGCCCCATGGCAGGGGGTTTGGACTTGATGATCCTTAAGGTCCTTTCACACCAAAACCATTCTATGATTGATTCTAAATTGATGCCAGTGCGTGGTTAGAGACTTCTGAGTAACTTTGGACAGGAGCATTCTTCACAACTGCAAAATGCCCTGTCAGTGGGAATTTAACTTTTCTCTAGGGATTTTCCATTGGCAGTGTAACTTTATAACACACACTTTAGATTCTGCTTTCTCATTTCCTATTATTTTACTCAGGGTGAGAATGAAATCAAAATCAAATGTGTAGTGGTGGCTCCTTCTTTCTTCCCTGTCCCTAAGCCCAGGTTCTTATATATGTATATATATATATAATTAGTTCATAATTACACTAAGTAGTTTTAATCCAGCAGGGTTGTTGAGGTGATGGGCAGTGCTCTCACCTCCTCCTACACTCTGTGCATGCCTGGGGTGGTTGGTGCTGCACAGCAGTCAGTGCTGGGCACTATGGGCTCAGGTTGGATTCCAGAGTGAGCAGCATTACACAGAGGATTCGGAGCGACTGTAATGAATTGCATAAGGGAAGTGCTTGTTTGAAATCAACTCCATTAACTCAGAGCACAAACCATTGCAAAGTCAACAGTTTTTCTGAGTGGCCACCGCCAGCCATCTCTTTTGAAAACACTAATGGGCTGTTTAATTAGGTGATGAAAATTGTTTACAGTTGGTGATCCTAAGTTTTGTCATTTTAATAATGGTTAAATTCAAATTCTTCTTTGGTTCTTGGCAACTCTCATTATTTCATAACCCGCTTATGTCTAGTTTAATTCATTTGCGTGTATTAAAACTGACCCTCTTGTGCAGCAGTGGTGTTTGCTTAACTGCAGTGTGTCATTGCAATATGTGGGGAACTACTAATACTCAGCTGTGGATGTTAAACAAGTACAACCCTGGAAGAAAACGTTTACATTTGTGGAAGATGTATACCTCTTGAATTGACTATATATGAGACCTAAAGATAATCCATCCACTGTCATGCACATTGCAACTGTTTCTGTGCATCTCTTACTTCTGGGGTGTGCTGGCTTCTCTTCTCTCTCTCAAAGCTTAATATCTGTACACTTTAAAAATCTACGAAGGAACGAGTTAGAGAATGTTGTTTAACCCACCTGCTCATTATTCCCCCTCTACCCGCAGTGGGTAAAGAAAGAATGGGGAGGCAGAAGTAAAATTCATAGGTGGAGATAGTTTAATAGGGCAAAAAGAATTACAGTAATAAAAGAATGAGAATAGAGAAAACAAGTGATGCACAGTGCAGTTGCTCACCACCACCTGACTGATGCCCAGCCAGTGCCCAAACTGCAGCCCCTGGCCAGCTCTGCCCCCAGTTTATACACTGAGCACGACACCACCCAGGGTGGAATATCCCTTTGGCCATTTGGGGTATTGGGAGGGGACACAGCTGTCCCTGCTGTGTCCCCTCCCAGCTCCTTGTGCCCCCCAGCCACATTGCAGGAGGGCAGGTGTGGGAAACTGAAAAGTCTTTGTGGGTGGGTGTAAACCCTGCTTAGCCACAACTGGAACAGCAGTGAGATATTAACATTATTCTCTCCTAAATCCAAAACACAACACTGTACCAGCTACTGGGAGGAAAATTAACCCTATCTGAGAGAAACCAGGACTTTATATGCTTGTTTGACCTTATGTTCTTGATTTTGTCTTCAGTGATTGCTTTAGAGCAACCAAGAGCAGAAGTTTTCTTTTTCTCTTACTTTTCTGATGTTTATCTTTACTCGGTGACGGTGGACTGGATTACTGGCAACTATTAATTTTTTTGCATGTTGATGGCCACAGGATGCCTATGGACTGCTTTTCCTCTTCACCCTATCTAATCATACTAAAATGACCCACAAATCCCTGTCTCAGCAAGCATACAGTCTGAACAACAAGCAGAAAAAAATAATATTGGAGTGTGAACAATTATATGTAAAGCACACCTGAGTGACAGGACTCATTGGATGGCACTGGCAGAAGCCAGGAGATGCCTGGTTCCCAGCCTCATGGTCCTTTGCCATCTCAATGGACTTGGACTTTGATTTGATTTTTGACAGCATTATATGCCTCGTATTTTGCCAAGCAGCTCAAGCAGAGGGAGATAAACAAACTGGCAGATGCTGGCAGAGGGAATGTCTTTTGAGTTTGGGGTTTTTTCCCTATGTATTTCAAAATTATGTCCTATATGGGTCTTTGGATTCAGAAGGAATAGGAACCTTTCATTTGAGTTTTGGATGCCACTAGGTGGAACCCCCCAGAGTGGGGTTTTTTGAGGAGCTGGAGACTGATCCATTCAGAAACCACATTGTGGTTAATGCTGTGATATGAAATCCTACAGCTTTTCTAAACCTCTTAGTGCCCCCTATTTCTGTGTTGCCGATGTAAAGGCATCATTAATATCAGCATGCAATATGCTGCATGGGTAATTAAAGCATTCTTGCGTAGTTTTTCCTTGCAAAGTGGTACAGACAGTCACAGCCATATGTGACTGCACTTAGATAAAGGTTGTGCTTTCTGGAGCTCAGAAACCATGTGGAAGACCCAACCCCATCTTCAGAAGGCACTTGATGGCTTCTGAGACCCAGGACATCCACAAGGACACCACAAAGATGTTTTCAAAGAAAGCCCCTCTGCAGTTCAGCTGCTCAAGTGTTCTTTAGCCCTAAAAATTCACAGAGAAAGACAAAACCTTAGGTATAAGTTCAGAGCAGATGTTACCAGAGCAGTTGTACGTGGGTGACCAGGCAAGTGTATGAAAACCAGAGTGGTAAGAAGGATGTACACAAGGGTAAGCATTTTCCAGTGTGGCAATACTCCAGGTGTTTTCCACTTCCATCATGTGTACTCAGTTTTCTGAAATCAAGGCAAATAGGCAAGCTGAGGATTGTTGTATTCCTGTGTTTCTGACATTACTGGACTACTGGAAACTACTGTGATGCTGTTGCAGTATGACAGGTGGTCTATTATATAAATAAGAATGACTAAAGAAGAAATTGTTTATGTTCAAGGCGTAGAACTACATGAATGATTCAAAGGAAATGTGATTTCTCCCATTTTCCGGCTGTCGTATTCTTGGAAAGTTCTTTTAATATGCATAGAAAATGCAAGCAAAATAGGTTTTTCTAAATTTCTAATTGTGTGTGCTGTTTTGTCTCTAGGGAGTCAAACAAATAAACCAAAATAAATAAGGTTTATTCTACAGCTTTAGTGATAAAGGTACTTGACCTGAATAATAGTGGAAAATAATGAGTGCAAATGTTTGCAAGAAGCTGTCACATATCTTTATTATGTAATCAATACAAAGGAGTTGGGATTATGGTCATATAATAATGTAGTGACACACCCCTTAAAATATTATGGTTCACCATAAATGCAATTTTAAAAGTACCATTCAAACCCTCTACTTATAAGGGATGTTTTTGACAGCTTTTCCTCCTTACCTTTGCATCTTAATTACACACTCAGGAAAGTCTGTCTCTCCTTTGAGACTTCATGAGAGAGCAGGTTTTTGGGCTTTTGGGGTCAAAGTTGTATGAGCTTGGCTGTTTTCAAAGCTAGAAAGCAAAGGGTTAAAAGGAGTCTTTGTATTTCTCTATTCCCAAGCCACCATTTAAATTGAAACATAATTTTATGAACGTTACATCTGCATGCCATTTCTTTTTACAGGATCCCTTACCTCTGGGACACTGGCTTGGATCAGGATTTTTTTTTTCTTTCAACAGCTGTTCAGTGCATGAAATAAGCCAGTGGATGTGGTCCAGTTTATAGTGGGAAAGTGTCCATCACCAAACCACCATCTCAGTTGGCACTGAGTATCATCCTTGTCTCAGCAAAACGGCCAGAAATTGAATGAGCATGAATAATGAACCCTTTGCAATTGTCCAGGTCAGGTTGACAGCAATTTTGCCTCTGTCTATTGATAAACTTGGCAAAGGTTCTGCATTTCCAGGCACACAGTGGCCTTTCTTAATGGTTAATTCTCCAAAATAAAATGCACCAAGTTTGAAGTTGCTGTCTTTCCTACTGCTGATGAATACTGTGATGGAGTTTGCAGAACATTTTAATACATGAAAAATCTGCTTCTTATCCTGAAGAGTTTTCATTTTAAAATCACAACTACAGGAACAGTAAAAGGTGGCTTCGTGTTGCAGTAATCCAGAGGATGAGATTTAAATAGTATAGACTGTCACATGACCTAAATTTTCAAATTTGGGTGTCTAAAGTTAGACACTGAAAATCAGGACAATTATTTTAGTCTTCCTACCCATTTTTGCAAGCACGGAAATACATTGCTAAGTCTCATATTCATTTTCTATGGAAGTAGTGATGGTTTAGTTTTAACTTAGTGCTTTTTCTCTGAGGAGCTCTGAACAGTTTTACGAAATATGTCAATGTCTTGGTAAAGAAAATTTGATACTAAAGCACAGCAAAGTTGAATCTCTGCTCTCATCTTAATATAAAACTGTCCTTTCAACCCAGCCTGGAGCATTTGGAGGTATTTGCAGGGAGGATTATCTTTCTTGGCATCCTCCATAATCACTGGAGAAATGAGAGGCTCCAGTTCTGAAATGTCTTATTGGAGCCAAATGTTGGTGCTCTGCATTCCATTTGAGGAGCTTTTAGTCTGGTGTCTCTAGAGGGAACCCAGATCTTGATTCCTATGCCTAAAAGTATCTTTGTGAATACCTTCTTTTGTGGGATTAATGCAGTATAAAAAGATAACGTTTCTCCCATGGTTGCTACATGAAGGGCATTTGTCCCTTCAGGTCCTACTTTTTCTTATCTAGAGACATCCATTGATCAAAATGTCTGAGTGGGGCTGATAAATCTTGGCTTTGTCAAATTTTTACTCAAGCCTTTCCCTTTGAAGGGCCTGGTGGGACACCTGTGTGTGGCCCAGAAATGAGACCAGATTTTTGTGTCAGGTTTGTCTTTACATAATCCATCTTGATTGGAGTCAAGTTAGGTGAAGAATGTGGTGTAAATTGGCTGGTCCCATTTGACCCATTTGTCCAGGCTGAGCCACAGAGCCACCTAGAAAGCTGAAGGCTCAGGAAAAGCAAAAGGAGCATCCCAAATGCAGGCTTGTTTCAGAAGCTCTTGATCAAATGCTGAAAGCGAGGATGCAGACTTAGAGTTTATGTGGTTTAGGAACTTCCAGTGAAAATATTCTCATTGCAAAATGTCGAGTCTGTGTTATCCAGTTGGTTTTGTAGAAGTCCTCCAGCTTTCTGTCATGGAACAGTCTTGTCCTCAGGGGTGGGAGCAGGTGAAAAGAGATGGATCAAGATGAGCTTGCAGGCTACCAAGTGGGCCACTGTCTGGACTAGCTTGATTTGAGTGACAAACTCGAGCCTCAGTGTCTTCACGTCAGCCAAGTCACCTGCCTGACAAATAATCTGTGCAGTGCTGAAAGGGTAGAGCCTTTCCATCCCTCCATCTCAAAGCCAATGAGCTCAGGACTCACAAGGACAGTGCAAGACAATTCTGGTCTTCAAAATGAAATCTTTCCTGGCCTGTAGAGATCATGTTTCTCATCTCATCGCTGCCCCCCCCTTTCCCAAGACTGTCTCTCTTAGAACATCAAATTCATCATACCTTTTCTACCTATAAAGTAAATATTTTTCCTTTAAAGGAAAGCTATACATCCAGTTCTGCATTTCTTTCTTCTACTCAGTAGATTTGTTCCTCCTTTCAGACTCATTTGAGCCCTGAGAGTGTTCAAGATCTTTAGAAAAAAGGCCATTTCCTTGCACTGTGTTTGTACAAAACCTAATTCTGGTGAGCCTGATCCATGAAAGGCCTGAACAGCTCCTACAAGACAAATAATAATTTGGGAAATATAGGCTTAACCTCTGCAAAACCAGATGCATTTGCTCGTTGTCGAAGGGTGAAAGGGGGAAAAAAAGAAATGTGCATAAAGAAAATGGCATCTGGTAGGCTGCAGGAAAATGGACCAGTCTATTAGGAATTAGTGCTAACAGGCCTCTAAGTTTTTTTCCTCAAAATTACTGCAGTCAAAAAAAAAATACCACTTCACATTTGTGCTTAATTTCACCTCTGTTTATTCTCCTTTCCTGTTCCCTGAAGAATGTAGATGAGGTTTAAGTTAGTCTTAATAGTAATAGGTTTGGAATCTAGCACACTTTCACAAAATTAACTTTGCTTCTGTTGATCTGGGAATTAAAATGCTTCATTAATTTAGCAAGTCCTGGTTTGACAGCCAAATAATGCATTTTGTGAGTTGTACTTTTAAGTCTAAAATTCTTATCTGCAGCCCTCCCTGGATGTCTCTGACATTCAGGGCAGCTTGCAGATCTGCATGGCCTGGAAAGGAGGAAAATGTGCCTAAACATACACATGTGCAATTGCTATAATACAGTTTATATGAGTGACTGTGCTGTGTCCAAGCATGTGTTTAAGCACTACATGAGTAGATAACTATGAAGAAACATGTTTCTTCCCTCCTTTACAACATACACTTGTTTTTTTCCCTTTTTCCTTTGATGTTTTTTTTCTCTCCTCCTTTACCAATGCAGCTCTACACAAGCAAGAACCTTTTTTAGTAAAGGGAAAGGGAAGCATGATGGGTTTCTGTACGCTGGGGCTGGAGGAAGGGAGCGAAAAACCCCAAATATGTCTGTATTAGAGGAAGAGATTTGTTATCTCCTTTCTTCACACAGGCACCATGTGGTACTGACTCCTGGGAAACTGAAGAGATGCTGATATCAACAAGTTCTCAACTATACAACTCTGTAGATTGTTCTCATGTTTCCTGTTCCAGTCATTCTGCATATGCTCTTTATCTCGTAGATGTTTTCCTCTAAAACATCCATGAGCTACATGAACCACACTATGCTCATGCCTCAGGCTTGCAGACTGTGCTATTGCACAATACACACCTGCAGAGGACTTGTATGGTGCCTTCAGAGTTTTCTCTGACAGAGAGAATTATCTCTTCTTCACATCTCTTATAAACATTTCCCCAAATCACTTTTATTTGATTGTGGCTTGTCTCAAGGATCACTCTGGTCTGGGCTGTAAGGCACAACCCAAGCAAATGGCTACAGAACACAACCGTGAAAAGACTTCAGGATTCTCAAGGCTCCATAAAACTAACTGCAAAGCACTAAAATATAAAACAAGTTGAAACAGTTTTGTTTTATTGGTGTCTAAAATTGCTTATTTCCCTTTACTGCCACCTCAGAGTGGTGCAGACCAGCAGTTTCACAAGGAAGTAATATAAAAGCAGGTGCAGGTTCCCCAGCATGAGGCATTACTGGATTCCAGGTTATAAAGGTAGAGAAGTTTAGCCAGGCCAGTAATTCTGCTGGATGAATACCCATCAGACTTACCAGCATAGTAGATTCAGCTTAATTTGCACTTTGTTTCTTTGCAATTCTGTGATTTACACCTCAGAATCACAGAATATGCTGAGTTGGAAGGGGCCCTTTTGGGACATTGAGTCCAACTCCTTGCCCTGCCTCCGACACCCCAGGAGTCACACCCTGTGCCTGAGAGCATTGTCCAAACGCTTCTTGAGCTCTGTCAGGCTCAGTGCTGTGACCACTGCCCTGGGGAGCTGTTCCAGTGCCCAGCCACCCTCTGGGTGAAGAACCTTTTCCTAATATCCAACCTAAACCTCCCCTGACAGAACTTCAGGCCATTCCCTTGGGGGGTGTCACAGGTGAACTCAGAGAAGAAAGAGATCACTGCTGGTGTCTACAGAAATGTCATGCAAAGACAATCAACTGTAATTTTTCCATTTATGCACCGTGCTGAAAAAGCAGGAATTGTTACCCACGCTAAGTGGGGAAAATTTTTGGAATTTCTTTCCTCTGCTCTAATTACCATAAGTCAAAATGAGTCTGTAGATTCTGTGGCTGAGGCTAATTGTGTTTTGCTTGGGAAAGTCTGTGGAGTGAAAGACAAGGTATGTTTTTGTGATGCAGCAGCGTGGCACTGTCTTTTCCCCGCATGCACTGCTTTATAACCTCAGTTATTTCAGACGTAGCTCCTCTTTAGTGTGGTTCATAGCAAAACTTAGTATTTCTACCTCTGTTTTGGGAGGGGTGGGGGAAGAGTTAATTTTGCTCTTCCGTTGTCTAGGAAACAGTGGTTGTACTTCCCTTTTGAAAATAGATAGCGAATTCCACATTCAGGGAGCAATGAATAAGATAAAAAGCTGCAAGATTAGAAGCTTGAATTGGGCACCATTTGAGAGAGCAAAGATAAGTTCGTGTGCGCTGGAAACTTTTTGGTTGCACTGGAGTGGAGTGGGGAGAAGATCTGCTTTTAAAGAAGGTGCTCGGGGCTTTTAGGCTCTGGGCTGTTGGCGCTGATTCAGCAAAGCGTTTAACTAAGTGCCTAATTTTAATGATGTAGGGCCCCGCTGAGTCCAGGGCCGAGGATGTGGTCCGGTTTGTACATTAAGCACTTTGCCTCCCACCACTTGGAGAATTCAACCCCGTGCGCATCGTGCTGAAAATTAAGAGAAAGAGAGACACCAGTAATTGCGATCTGGGCTCCTGTGCTGAAAACAAGCCATCCATCCAATTTAGGGCTGTAAATACCAAAATTGGAGATGGGGTTAATGACTCAGAACAACAGAACAGGGAACGGGATTTAAAAAAAAAAAAAAAGCCTTGACGGTTGTCACAATGGGCAGCAAATGACAAGTGCATTTCAGTGCAAGTTTAAGACGATTAGACTTGGAAGATGGAACTAAAATATAAAGCGAGGGCTGTATGCAATGCTGCACGTTCAACTGGAAATGTAGGTTATGTACTTCGTATTAATTCATGTCCCAGTGAACAGGAAAAAAAAAATCTTCTATTCAGACGGGACTTGAGCTGTAGATTTTTCTGACTAAGAAGCTCTGGATAATTCTTTTCTTATGTATTATTAATAGTTCTATTACATTAAATCTTAGGTGTTCAGAATGATCCACTGGAGGTGTTTCTCCCCCCACTCTCAATCCATTGTTCCCAGCTGAAGTCTAGGGTCCACCTGGGCAGGTGAATCTGGGCTTGCAAAACTGGCACACAGATGCATATAAAGAGAGACACAATTTTCAGGACTAATTTCTTACAAGTGGTTCAGCAGATGTTTTTTCAGGAGGGATTTTTGTGTAGTCAAGGAGGTGCTGCCCTCCTAAAGGAACAGTTTGAAGAATTGCAGAGTCCTGGGTAAGAAGTACTAAAACAAATGAGCGGGAAGGGGGAGGGAGTGATAAAAAAGGAACGTATTGGGAGTGGTGAAGCAGAAAGATCCTGGCAGGGAGTGAAGAACAGGTTTTCTGGATCTGTTTAAAGGTGTAAAAAAGGGCAGCCTCAGAGACAGCAATGCAGATAGTAAATCTCCTCCCAGGGTTTGCGATTAAAAAAATACCAACAAAATACAAAAAACAATTCAAAACCAATACAGGGCAACAACAACAAAAAAAAGGTCACATGGAAAATCCTCCTGTCTCTTGTGTTTGTGATCACAAGCAGTCCCTTGTGAATGTGGTCAGCATTGGTATACAAATATGCATGCCATGCTTCTGAGTAGCAAATTCCAGCCCACTTTGAGGGGAGCTTTGTGAGAGGTTTTGGAAGGAAATAAATATAAATGCAAAACCTAAAAACCGAGAAGGAATATGGAAAATGGAAAACGCTCAGGAGGATTTGTGATGTCTTTGCAGACTGGAAGTAGGATGCAAACTCCCAGGTTGGAAGATGTTTCCGAAATGGCAGTCAATTAAAATAATATGTGATAGAGAGTTGACAGTTTGGGTGTTTTCAAATGATCCAGGTCTAGCTTGGAGTGCAGTGGGTAAGGTGAGCACTTAGGTGGATGTTCTGTGGCAGTTGTTAGTCACCTTTTCCCTTCCCATAGAGCAGAGAGAGCCCTAATGACAGTGGGTATAATGATGCCTTCAGGGATGCTTAAGGAGTAACACAGCTCCTATAGCAAGGTGCAGCCTGGTTCCCTTCGTCTCGGTTTCAGCAGTGTGTGGAGGAGCCAGGACATGGCTCGGAGGGGTTGTCAGCCCCCCTTCATCACCCCAGAGCTGTTCAATAATTAGCGGCTGCTTCCTGCACATGGCCGGGAGTGGAAGGGGAGCTCCAACTCCAGCACCTCACACAGGGCTGGAAGTCATTTGGCCTTCGCTGTAAAGACATGAGGAATGTGAGTTACTGCTCAGCGTGGCCTGTGCGCTTCACCAGAAAGGGTTACCTGGCAAGGCCTCTGCGAGAGGCATCTGTGTCTCCTGATGAGCTTCGCTGGTGCTGCTCTTGCCTCATCTCTCTGACATCAACTTTCCTGAGCTGCTGCAGCCTTATGTAACTGCCCCAGCTCTCCCAGCAGCCTTTTTTGGGGGGGAAAGGTGCTGATTCACCCTGCACACAGGTGCTGCAGCACAGCTTTGGTTGCAGCTCTTGGGTCGGGCAGCACCTCTCTGGAGGCAGAGCTAGGGAGAAGTAAAGAGAGGGGAAAAAGTTGGAGCTGGAGGAAGGTGACACTGCAGCACTCACATTTCTACCTCTCCCCTTGAGATGCTTGCAAGGAAAAGACAAACCTGATGGATGGTTGTGTTTTCAAGAGAATGCAATGCAAAGCAGGTGGTTCCTGGCACTTAACAGACCCAGGGTTGTGTCTGTGCTGCTTTCAGAGGTTCACCTTCAGCAGGCTTTAATCCTGGCTGCCACGGGTCGTGCTGACAAAAGACACAATGGCAGGGGCTGCAGAGTGAACCACCCATGTGCCTTGCCCCAGCAGAGCTGTGCCTAATGCAGAATACCAGCACTGATGTCTCTTTGCTGTCCTGGGTGATACTGTGGTGGTAATTAGCAGAACTCCATCTTGCCCAGCTTCAACACCATCTCCCCACAGCTCTGTAGGTATTCACCCAACGCCGTGCTTGGTTATGCTACAGAGGTGGTTTCCTGCATATGGATCCCTGTATCACAGTGGCTCATAGACACTTAAGGCTTAAAATAGGAATTACTGGCCCTGGCTCAAGCAGCCAGCTCAGAAATCTGAGGTTCTTCTGTGCCCCTTAGTCGAAGAGAAAGGGCACCCCAGGGCTTGGATGTTCATCTCTTCCTGAGCCACTGGTGTACAGCAGATGGAAAAATGGCCTTGAAGGGCCAGTTTCTGTCCACTGATTAGAGAAGGATGCAACAGTGTGACTTACATAGCCTCAAGCATCTGAGATGGGGCAAGATGACATGTGGAAAGACCTAGGGATGTGGGGAGAAACCAAGAAAGGGAGGCATTTTTAAAATGTGCTGTTTTAATGAATATTTTCAAAGCAAAACAAAATTGACGTCCTGGAGTAAGGCAGTCTACAAAAATGCCAGACTTCAAAAGCCAAAAAGGAGGAGATACATGGCTTTCAGTGTGCAGAATGCACAATATATAAAAATATATTTTTGAAGACTCTTAAAATTCAGAAATCAGAGTCAAGAAGAAAAGAAGAGGTGAGATGAGAAAGAACGAAGAAGGGTTTCAGGGTTTTCTTTGTTGTTGCAGTTTTGGTTTTTTCACTGCTCATCAAAGCCTCCTTCAGGACCTCTCCATCAGTCAGCTCTAAGGACCTGTCCCAGGAAGTGCCCCCTCTAGCAAGGATTAGCTGTTTGTTGTGAACGTGCTAATTTCTGATGATACTTCTGAGAGTGCATTTTCTTTCCTTGCTGATAGAAACCATATTAGCTAGTAAAAATAATTAAATTTATAGTCTCTAGATGTAATTGGTGATTATGCCCTCTAGGTGGGAAAAAATGCTTTCAGATGAGCAGAAGCCTATATTCTGTATTCAGATGACTAAAATTCCTTAATTTCCACAGAAGTGGACTGCGGAGACAGTCATGTCCCCCAAGCCTGCACAGAAAGGGCATTAGCAGCCATTTCCTAAAGTAATTTATAGTTTAGTTCACTGTATTATGCCAACTCTAACAAACCCTCTCCTCGTTTACTGCTAGCATGGCTGTAATTCCAGTTACTCTATTGGGAATTTGGCTCTTGGAAAGCTTAAGTGATTTATAAATTTTTAAGAAGTGTTGCATACAGCTAATCTAAAGGAAAATGGGCTCTTGCAGCCTGTGCACCTGGTGTCTGGGAGGAGAGAGGATTTCTTGCAGGATTCCTCTGCTTAAAATGAGAAAAACTCTGATAATCTTTAGGGTAGCTTGTTTTAACAGACTCTTGATGAAAGGCCATTGCTGCTGGAGCCTAAAGCCTTTGGTTGACCCAGAAATGGTTAAAGCAAAGATACCTGGTTTTGCAGCAGTGCTTGCTGGCTGCTCTCTGTGAGGGAGCAGTTTTCTGTGAAACTGTGGTGGCCTTTATTTAGGTCACAAGTGAGTCCCTTCTCCTTTCATCCCTCCCCAACATGCTTTCAGTGTGGAAAACAAACTCTTTCTAGGAAACAATTTGTTAACAGCCTTCCTTCCTTCCAGCTGGGACTTCTGAGCCCTGGAGAAGGATGGCGCAGAAGGGGTGCAAGGCAGGGAGCATGGGAAGAAGTCCTCCTGGGTGAATTCATACCTCAGGAACTTTATATTTGATTTCTGCATGAATGCAGTTGCTTGTGCAATTCTGGAATTGCCTCTGAAGGACTTGCTGCATGGATACCTGTGGCAAACATGCACTTCAAAACATGTCTTAAAAGAATTTCATACTAATCCATTTTTACCCTTAGTCCTTGGCAATGTCCAGGTCAAAATTTGCATGGTGTTCCCACTCCCCTGACACAGATGGCACCTGATGCAGTAGAGATGGAGGAGAAGCTGCTCTCTGCCCTGCTTCAGTTGTTAGTGTGTCATTGTTGCTAGAGAAACACAAAACCTTGGACTGGGATTCTGGCAGAATAAAAGCCTTTCAATTCATATTTGATCACATTTAAAGGAGGGGGAAGGAGGGACCTTGTAAAAACCCTGTTCATCCACTAGAGAGCATATAGGCAGTGCTTCTCCTTGGAGAAAATAAAAATGTCAAGCTCTTATTATGCACAATAATGCAATGCAGTTTAAATGTTTACTGCTGTTCTAGCCACCGCAGTTACACATGGAGAAAAGAGTATGTGAAAACTGGAAGAAGGCTTTGCAAATATATAACTTTCATGTTCAAAAGCCTCTTATCTCCTTGTTAGCATTTAATATCTTCTTGTTCTTAAAGAGCGTTCCTATTCTCCCCATGGAAATATTAAATTATTTACAAAGTTCCTGAGAAGTACAGGGGTGGACTTGAGAAGGTGCAGAGCCAATCTCTGCAAGGGCATTTTATGGCTTTTTGAGGGTTGCAGTGTTTCATTTCTGGCTGATGTGGTTGGGAAGAAGCTTCTGCAAACAGACTGATGTGAAGCTGCTCATTCTGCAGATGATCAATGCAAGAAGCTGGCGCTGAGAAGGTGATATCCTTTGAAGTCTAATTATATTAATGTTGACTCTTAAATATTTCATAGCTGTTACTCTTTTGTAGTGATTTTAGTGCTTGAGTTAAGGAGCACAATTTTTTTCCTCATCTAATTTCCATTTTTCCCCTCTAAACTGCCTCACTCTGTGTGTATACAATACACGTATGTAACTTCAAATTTAAACCATGGGGATCTGCGAGCATTAAATGAATAGTGGTACACCCCACTAATTAATTAAACTTTTTTTCCCCCCATGGGTGTCAAATTTACTTTTTCCAAAGGCTGTTTGTTAATACAGTGCATGTAAGAGGCAGTTTTTTACAGTGGAATCCATCGCTGACTTTCTCTGCTGCCCTAGTTAACCTTATTCCGTCCATCTGTAGGTTACAGATGATTCCACTTACACTTGTAACCTGCTGTGAGAGCTAGGCATGAAAAATAGTATAGAAACCTCAGGTAACTCCTCTGATACATATCTTTTCATCTGGGTTTTTTTGTGCTTGTTCAATTTTGTGAAATCCTTCGTAGTGAATTTGCTACATTCCTATAGAGCAGCATGGGTTTGTTGTACATTCATTACGTGGCCTTTCCTGGTATATTTTTACTTTTTGTATGCCACGATTCTGACTTAGCCATTGGGAAAATATTTGTGTAGTACTTGGATACTGGATGGATTTCCACTGACACTAATGGACAATCTAGTCAGGGTTTTATTTGCCCTCAGCAGCAAGCAAAACTTTCTTTTTGTTGCCTTTTGCAAGTGATCAATGGATCCACTTAGATTATAACCTGGAGTTAGGAGCAGAATTACATATTAATATCTCTCATTGCAATAAAACAACTGTTAAAGTCCATTACTTTTCTGAGGAAAAAAATGGGATTTGTTTAATTTTAACTGCCTCAGTAGTGTACTGGTGCATATATAAATGCTGATGAATGAAATCAAGCAATTAAAATTAGAAATTAATAACACAAGGCATCTAGTAATTTCAGCGAGTTTGCATTTTGATTCTGATTGATTTTTCTAATATTTGCTAAGTGCATATGTATCCACAAAGGCTTTATATCCATATGCTGTATTTTTAAAATGCTGGCATGTTGACTTCTGGGATCTAGATCTGTTATTTGACAGCATATTATGATTTAATTTCTGTAATCTGAAAAAGTGCACCATTAAAATAGCTGATGCAGAATTTAAGCATGTCTGTTCATTGTTCTCTTTTTCAAGGTTTTTGGAAATTACACTTGCTGCCTAATGCTGTAAAGTTGGTTTACATTTCAGGCAGGGTTATTTTCCCTCTTTGAATGACACCGAGTATTTGTGTGCATGTATGCAAGTGTGACATGAAAATATGAAGATAGCTGCCTTACAGTTCTGTTTTTGCTTTTTAATTGATATTTGGAATGATATAAAGCAAGCAACTGCTATATGACAATAAAGTGGACCAACTTTCCCAGCTGGATGTCATATTTGATGAAGTATGTAACCAGAGAAACTGTGAATTATGTAAAGTGCTAAATAGGATTCTGGGTGTAACTTACTACCCTGCGGGCTGGAAGATACTGTTTGTTATTTACTTGCACTTTCTGAAGCAACATTATTCTGGGTGTTTCTCAGAAGTGCTAAACTTCGTTATTGGGAAAAAAAAATTCGAGGAGTGAGTGTCATACTTCTGGTTTCCTATGGGGAAGGAGTGGGAGGTTTTGGAAGGCTGGATGTGAGTAGTATTGAGTATGATTTCTTGAACTCTTGTCTGCCATGCCTTGCATGTGTCTGCTCTGCTGCCACCAAGTAGGGACCAGGGTGAGCCAGGTTTCCTGATAGCTCCTGACAAGGACAGATGCTGCTGTCTGGGTTCACTGAGATAAGAGTTCCTTGGGCCTGTCTGAGGTGGTGGCTGTGTTTTATATTCTGTGTTTACCCCATCAAGGAATATTTTATTTGCTGGTTGATTGTGTCCCTTTGTGGCTCTGGGCTTGTTTCTTTTTCAGTTAAACTGAATCACATAATTTATTTTTACATATAGTTCTTGAAAAGCCAGTATGCTAACATCAGGCACTTGATTTGCAGCATAAACCTAATGCAGCCTCTCTGAAATAGACATTTCAAATTTTAACCTCAGTACAAAACTTGCTACTTTGTTTTCTACTTTTCACACTGCACCTGCTGTTTTTCCTCAGGGTCCCTGGGTTTGTTGTTGGGCCATGTGCAGCACATTCTTATTTATCAACCACCACGAGTGTTGCAGATGATCTGTGGAGGCAGCCTACCTCTGCAGTAGTATTCAAGTTGTGTCAGGAGGTTGTAGCCACATGAGGGGCTCTGATTTGGTTTGGTTGTAGGAGGGAAGTAGTCCTAAGTACTAGATTTGGTGAAGAGCTTTGCTCTTGTGCTAAAAATTGTTGCTTCACGATGCATTAGACTGGACTTGTACAAAAGAGCAGATAACTGGAGTCGCAGTAGGTGTGAGGGTGGTTTTTGTGGGAGGGATGCATGTCAGAAAATAGTTCATGTCCATCAGCTGTTGGGGGTTTTTGTTAAGATGAGGCAACATTAGCTCGTGGATCAGGCCCTGAGCTCAGGGTTGTCTCTGCTGTCTCTGGCCCTGCAGGTGAAGGAACAGTCCAGGGGACCTGCCAGGTTTCCATCCCAGGCAGAGGCAGCTCACCTTCCCTGTACCTTCATTAACTGGAGGGGACAAAAGTTAGTGAGTGATGCTTTAAATGCTCAAGTTTTGAAATAATACTTTCATCTGCTTTGCATTTTTTATCTCTGCGCTTTACGGTTCTGTATTTTGTCTTCATGTTTTTTGGGGTCTTTCAAGGCTGCTGGAGGTGTGCAATGGGAGAGATGGAAGTTTTCTACTCCTTTATCTGTGAGAGTTATGCAGGGTGCTGCTCCAGGGAGAGGCAGCAGTGTGGCTGGGAGAGACAGCCCTGCTCTTGCTGAGACTTTGATGAATGGCAAACCTTCTCTTTCCTAAAGACCTGTCCAGAGACTTTCTTGCTCTTGCAGCTAGAAAAAGGCTCAGACTTTTTCAAAAGGAACAGGAAGATATCAAGAACTTGAAAACACCTGCATTATCCGTTCTTACAAAACCTTCCTGGATTTTGGGAGATGAAGGGAAGACCTGGTGCATGCCTCCAGGAAGATTTAAGTTTCAGCTCATGGGCATTTTCCCGCATAAAACCTTGTTCAAAACATGTTGGATCAGCTTACGGAGCAGATCCAGTGGGTGCAATACACTGGGAACTGCTTTTTCCCATAATCCAAATCTTTTGGGGGCAAAAAAAGGTGAGACCTGATGTGGTGGTGACTCTTACAAGAGTCTTGTGCTGCTGTGTGCTTCACCTTCACATGCAAAACTCTGCTCCCACATGAGGACAGATGCACCATGGCACAGGTGCTTGCCACCATGAGCATGTGCCTTCCTGAGTATCTGTGCTCATTTTGAGATTTAAGGTCTGCAGAATTGGGTGAAAAGGACAAGAGAATGTTACTGTACTGGTGTGGTGAGAAGGCCTTGCAGAACCCCTGCAAAATGACAATTTTTGTGTCAAAGCCTCAGGAATCTCAAGTTCTTACTTGTAAACAGTTTATCCTTACCCAACTTTGCAAAACTATTGTATTTTCACATAAATTCTACCTCTTTCCTATGAATGCAGCTCCAATTCCTATGCATACAATCTCCAATTACAATTCTATGATCTTTTCACTCACACATAAACTTAATTCTCAGTTTACTATAGAAGTTTTGAGACAATGCAGCAATATGTAAAGTATTTGAACATTCAGAAATTTAAATACTTCTTGAGTCCATCTCTCTGGATTCAGACAGTGGTGTAGCAGTTGTTGCCCAATATTTCCTATTGCGCAATGCAAAACTATAAGGCTTAGCAAGAAGGTGTTAAAAACACAACCAAACTGTATTTTCAGTTGGTTTCCTGTTTTGAACATTTAGATTCAAACTACAGTATGAATGTAAAGCTTCCCACATGGGTCTCATCTAGTAAAACTTTTGGTAAATGTTATGAGTTTCTGCTTACAAATTTCACTGCAAGATCACAGGCTTTAAAAAAAACCAACCATTGAGACACTCAAGTGAAAAGGAACTTTGATATGTGCTGTGCATTTATTTCAAGTGCATAAGCACCTTAATGAAAAAAAGAAATGTGATTATTTCCCCCTTCTTTATTAACTCGTCAAAAGTCTTGGGCTAAAAATTGGAAATTTTTATAGTGCACTGTATTCAAGTTCTGCTTTTAAAAGCTTAAAGTAAGAAAATTTTTAATCAATTTACTAATTTTCAATAGGTTTCCAATCCCAAGTATCCTAGTTTTGTAAAGTTTTGTGAATCTTTTCGTTTTATGATAGTTAATCATTGTGTCCTATACCTAAGTTGTCAATTATGGGGAAGAATTACCAATATAATTCTCTACATTCTTTGGTCACTTTATCTCTGTCCTTCCCAAGATAATGCAGAGCTTAAATATATCATCTTTAAAAGACACATAGTTGTTTTTTCAGTTTTCATACAGCAAGTAACCAGTGCTCAGATTCATCTCAGGGCCTTTTAAAATCCCTAGTTCTGCTGGCCATTGTTGGATATTCAGTAATCTGATTTTTCACTAGAAATTTTGGGGTTTTTTTAGAACTCGTCATGCAACCTCCTGCTTTCAGTTTGAATTTTAAGTCCAAGTGATTTATTTTTTTATAAACTTGTTTCCAGCATTTGCTCTGCACCAAAATTCAGCCTTTTCAACTTTTCCAGATTTCTTTTCCTGACTGTGTTCTGCAGCAAGTTCAGCCCCACTTTTCTGTATTAGTTAACCTTTTGCCCTATAAATATTCGTTAATGGAAATTTTTCCTGGTTGGCTCAGGTTTGTGATAGTCAGCAAGCCTGGGCTGATAAGGAAACCCCACTGCCAGCGTGCCAAGGAAAGCATTAAACCACATCTGTACTCCTTAGTGCTCCTGTCTTTACCTGCCCCAATCGCATACCATTACACTTGATTTATCCAGTGTAATGTGATCCTTGCACAAAGCCAAGCTTAGTTGTCATAAGGCCTTCCATTTTCATGCCTTTCTTATCTCTTTTCCAGCTGCATTTCCCCCAGTGCAACAAAGAGCTCTGATGTAAAACTTTCAGGGTAAAAGGAGCCAGGACTAAATTTGTGCAGGTTGGGTTTGGTGGGACTTAGATAGATAAATGTAACTTGGTTTTTTAAATTATTTTTTATTTTATTCTATTCCCATTTAGCCTCTTGCTCTCTGATTTCTTTTCATGATATAAATCACCTTGCTTTTCTCAGTACTGGGGTACTGGAGATATGAGCTGAGATGCACCATTCTGTGGAGTATGCTGTTGTCTACATGTGTTCTTGATCTGCCTGAAAGTGCTTTGGGAGCCCAGCTGCAGCCTCCTCAGGCTGCCTTCTGGGGGGATGCAGGGGGCAATTTTGCATTTCCATGAAGCTGTGTATTTAAATGCTAAATAAACTAAAATATGCACAATTCTTCCGTAGTAAGTCCCACCAGGGCACCTTCCTCGTCAGACTTTGACATGAAACAGCTCTTAGTGCTGATCTTTGGGTTGGGTCGAGCTTACAGTGTGTTTAGCAAAGAAAACTTTCATTCATGTATCCCTGCAAATTAAAACAGTCAAAGAGCTTAGAGAAAACTAAAACAAACTGCAGAATGGGAAGGTGCTGCTAAGTTCAAGTGATTAAAAATAATATCATGCCTTTATAAGTCTTAAAATTGATGGAGAAATGAAAGATTTCTGTGACACAAAAGAACCTAAAAATCTAACTGTATATATGTCTTTGTCTTAGGAACTTTCTTTCATGTTTTATTTTTTTTTCTTTGAAGCCACATAGACTGAAAACTTACTTTGCCCATTTTTAAAAGGGAAACCCAAGGATCCCCTGCAATCTAATTGGTTGTGTCCTTCCAGTTTTGATTTTGATTTGTACTGAGTATATTTGGATGCATCAAAAACATGAGTTGCAGTCAGAATATGTGTCCTTGTCAACATTTCAGTAAGCAGAGGTCAAACCAGAACATGAAAATACAACTTACATATTCATAGTTGCATAAATTGTCCTAAAAGAAGGTCTTTTATTATATGCTGTCCGTTTGTGTGCTTGGTTAATAGTTTAGTGGGCACCATGAAGATGTTAGCTGTTTTTTTACTGATAAATTTTATTTTATTTTGCATAAGCCTACATACATTTTTAGACAAGAGAATTAGTGTAATCTCTTTCAGAGTGGTAATGACATGAGTTCACTGCCTACAGGAAGGGATGATAGCACTGGATGTCTGTTAGAAATGAAGAAATCTTTGAAATACTCCATTCACCTATGCAGTCAAAGTGACTAGAGATACAAACAGGCCTCAAAACATTGATGCAGCTTCACTGTATCTGTAAGTCTATAAGCACCTGCCTCCAAAACAAACAAACAAAAAAACAAACTCTGAGAAAAGAGAAAGTATTTGAAAGATAAAGCAACTATAAACAATTACTGTACTGAAAGTCTGGCCGTTTTTTAACAGTGTGGATAAAAGAAATGGGGCAAGAAAATCAGAGGAAAGATAATGTAAACTTTATTGAAAACTTGTGGTTTCCATGAATAACTTTTAGGGAGCTTGGGGGAAAAGTAATTTCATAATAAAATAAAAAAATAAAGGCAGTGACCAGTGGTAGCCAGGACCACAGATGAAGAAAGGACCACAAATGATGAAGATCAACGTTGCTTTGATCCCATTTTTGATGGAATCTTTGTCACCAACGACTGTTCTCAGGAATTTTTGAGGGTTTCTGCTCTGGTCAGCTCCATGCTGCCCTGAGCATAGTGGTCAAAATTCTCTGATAATCCTAATCTGACTACAGCAAAGCTAAACCTGCCTGCAGCTGGGATAGTTGCAATGGTGAACCAGGCCAACCCCTGGGGAGGTGGCAGAGTTACAGAGAAGACAAAATGTGGGGAAAGGAACAAAACCCCCACCTGCTACTAGTTGTAAAGCAAAGACTGTGACCTAGTTTCCCTTTTTTCATTAGGATGCGGTTTAGCAAAATTGCTGCCATGTGCCTGCAGAGGTGATGAGCCCCAGCCGCACCACAAGGCTTCCCAAGAGCTGAGCTGTGCAGGGCCCAGCATCATCCGCACAGCAGAGCATCTGCTGGGGAAAAAAAAACAGTCCCAGAGGCAGCAGGTAACTCCTGAGAAACACAGGGCCTCTGCCAAACCCCTCTGCGGGGCAGCAGCACTTGTAGGAAGGGAAGAGGCGAGTCAAAAGCAGAGCAAGGGCTGTGGCAGAGCCTGCACAGGTTCACCTGCCCTGTGTCAGTGCCTCCACCCCTCATGAGCACAGTCACTTGCCAAAGGAAACAGCAGTTTTTTATGAATGTCTTGAATTGCAGCCAGGTAATTACCTTCAGGAAATTTTCATGTTGCTGGAGGATAATCTATAGAAAGTGAATGAGGAAGACAGGCTAGAAGGGGGAAGCTAAAAATTTTATAGTATAATAAACAACCATCTTGATTTAGAAGCTATGTCTAGGAAGATCTAGGAGTGATCTTCAGGGAAATTGTCTGTTCTGTAAGTGCTAATCCTAGGAGGATACTTTGCCTTTGGTGGATATACACAACGTCTGCATACTGGACTCAACACATTAAATTTTGATCCTGAACTACCCAAAATTAGCATTGAGCAGTATCAGCCTACTGCAACAGTGCTGAGTGTCAGAACTTTGCACGTGACTTTTCAAGAATCCGAAAAAACATCTCTGCTGAAGAGGCTGTTTCCTCAAGCTGACTTTCGCATTCATTTTTGGTTTTCTCACTGCTATTAATTTATTTCCTGCATTCCATTAAAAATGGCATTTACAGGTCAAGAAGCATTAAAATGATTTCATTTGCAAAAAAAAAAAAAAAAACAGAAACCAAAAAACCAACAACAACCACAACCAAAATACAACAGCAAAACTCTCTCTGCCTTTGTTGATTGTGCAGTTTAACAAAGATTTACATTTTTCACATCTGTTGCCCTCCCATTATAGTTTTCATATTGCATGTAAAATTGATACAACAAGATAAACAATCTCCCAATGGCTGGAGAAGGAAAACTAAATAATAGCTCTGGTTACTTTAACCAAAAGAATGTAAAACAGCTTGCATTTTTGTGTGTCACAACGAGTGGAGAGTTTGACATTATCACATTAACTGCTAATGTATAAATGCAACACTAATATACTCGAATTAAAACTTTGTATAATGACCTTCCCTTGGTTCAGCCATTAAAAATACATTAATACTCTGTCTTGCAAATTGGACCTGATGCAATTTTATTCATCAATAACTAGTTTGTGTGGGGTTTTGTTTGTATGGATATCTGTGTTTATTTTCTGGAAAATTATTTTGACTTTGTCTTCAGCAAAATAGAAGTCAGCAACATCTCAGGTGCACATATAGCCTTTGTTTTATTTTCATTTTGTTTTCAAGAATAGTAGCCAGAACAAGGAAACTCAGTGTCCCTCCTTCTATCTTATACCCAAGTTGGCCAGCTTTATCCAGTGCTGTGTGCTTCAACACAGCCATTTGTAAAATTCATTTATTACCCATCTCACGTGCAAATTGAAATTTAATTAGCAGATGTTTGCAGCTACTTTCACATCCTCCTAAGAGTCGCCCTATGTGAGTGCAAAGCAGTTGTTGCTGGGGCATGAGAGCATTGGAGCAAAGGCTTTTTTCGAGATGGGGAACAGGTTACAAAGGGCTACATGGGGGTTACATTTATTTCTTTTCAAGGTACTTCGGAATTTTTTTAGAAGTCCCCGTTTTGAAGCACGTGGGGCACAAGACAGCAAAAGATTCCTCCCATATAATACGTGTTATTTCTTGCATCCCTCTTCTACAACCTGCATGCATCAAGGTTTCAAAACTCTTAAAAGCAAGCTCTGAGTTGAACAAAAAGACTGCTGGAGCAGCAGTGGGCAAGTCAAAGCACACTTGAAGATAACAGCTGTCAGGACACAGGAGATGAAAATGCAACCAAGTACACAGGCTGCAGGAAAACTTGGCCTTGGGCATCTTGCTTTCACTTCAGTAGCTTTAACCCTTTGCGCTCCAGAAGTGATTCTTAAAGTTGAGGGAGCACAAAAGAGGAGAAAATCCTTTGTGAGCTGTTTCTGAAAATTGAAAACATACAAATAACTAGTAAATAGCTGCTGGGTCAGTGTTATAAAGTACAGGCAGGGCTGCATTTAGACATCTTGGCTTTTATCTGACTGTGAGCTGCGTGTTTCCTCATACGGGAACTACCGCCAACCCAATTTTAATCAGTTGCAATTTTGTTTTCGCATCTGAATTAGAATAGCTTGGATTGAAGGGGAAGTGAAAAGAAATGTCTGTCAAAGCATTTCTATAAAGCAAGAACTCTCTCACTTTAGTTTCATCATGTATCTTCAGTCTGATATTCTTCATTTTACCCAAATATTACCAGGATTATTACTCTAGTGTATTTTACACCAGCTTTCTGCTTGCAGAGCTAAATAAACAGTTCGTGAGCCGTGCTGGGAAGTCTCCCCAAAGACCTTGCTCTTTAAAACATGTAAGTACAAGCATGACTCAGATTGGCGATGGAGAATGGAAACTTTCAGTTCTGTTGTAGTCTAGAATCCACCTTGATTTGGGAGCAACCAAAAATATTCCTTCCTGATGACCGCTCGGGGGCCTCTGTGGAGAGACTCAGCGGTATCAGTTACTGCAAGTAAGCAGACACGGATTTGGCACATGCCTCAGCAGAGACCAATGTGCCTCCCAGCCAAGCCGAGGGACCTTAGCAGGACAGCTCTTGATTTGTGACTAAATTCCAACCTGTGACCCAGCGAAGCTCCTCACCGCTGAGCCTGTTGCTCCTGCACTTTCCACCTGCGTTATATCCAGTTAAAATGAAAATGGCTAAATACAAGTTTCTCATAGCATCTGTTCCCGTGCCTGTTGTCTGAAACAAAACCTAATTATCCCAGCCCCTTCCTTCATGTTTTCTTTTGACTTACCCAGTTGTCTGCAGCTTTGATATCTAGAGCATAAATGCCAAGGCTGAAACGTGCATTCAATTAGATGACTCTTGACTGACCTACATAACAGTTCATTCATGAGATAATGTGACCTGGAGTCATGGAGATAGAAGCCAGTTGATTGAGCTGGCTTGGCTGTGTACACTGCAAACTCTCCAGTGATTGAGGAATCATCTAAAATTAGCCATATGCTGTACGTTGTCGAGAGCCTTTCAGACCGGCTCTGTTTCAGAGATTTTTTTTTTTTTTTTTATGAGAAGGGCGTATAATTTGTCACATTGTAATTCTTTAATGCTTAACTTTATTAGCATGAGGTACTTGGGTATCAAATAAAACGAGCAATTAAGTGATTTATGTTTAAGGTCTGCTCTCAGTTCAGGGCATAGGTAGCCAGCCTCCCCTGCAAGGGCGAGAGCATGCACAGTATTTACCACTTCCTTCAGAGAGCTACAAAATGGTGCTTTTTGAAGATGAACCTCGTTGTGCATGTAAATCCCATTTGCCTATTACTGTGCCACAAGTTAAAATGTATTTTGTATTAAAGGTTATTGTGTGTTTGTAGAGAACCACAGGGTGTTTTCCCTAGCTTTTGCCTACTACATTTGTGAACTTGCAGCTTTCAGCTGTGGCGAAAAAAAAAGTTAACCAGGGAGCGAATGGTTTCACAGTAACGATTAAGCGACAGTTTTTGTATTGCTAAGCCACAAAGGAAGCTCAGATAAAGGTTGTAGGTCGAAAAGAAACCTTGAGGAGCATGCTCGTGAAGTGAGGCACTTCAAGAAAGACTGCAGCTGTCACTTCCACATCTGAGGGGCTGCGAGGTATTTCAACCATTTTCTTATTCTGTCTTGTCTTAAAGGTTCATTAACGGAATAATGTGAAATTATCTGGTGTCCTCTGGGGCGTAAGTTCTTCTATTTTTATTTTTTCCCTCAGTAAGTGTGGCAGGAGCAGACTGTGCTCTGTCATGTCCAGTTCCTCTCAGATGGAGCCGCTTCGGTGCTGACTGGCGCGTGTGGCGAGGAGGACGGGGGACATTTTGTACGGGGAGGTTGTGGGGTCTTCAAAACGTATTTGGGGCACAGCACCATGGTTCCTGAGGCTTTCTCTTTCAGTAAATGCATCTCGTGGGGGTTTTACATGCATTTAAAGAGCAGGTTGCTTGCTGCCTCCTCCTCTGTCTCTTCCCACGAGCTGGCTCTGTGGTTAACTCTGTGCTGACACAGTGGTGATCCTCTCTTGGGGAGGGTGAAGATTAATCAAAATGCCCAGGAGCTGGCTGTCAGATGTTTCCTGAGAGGCTTTTCGTGTGTTTCTTAGGGGTTAGGGGCTTTTTTTAAACTTTACGTTGTATAAGAAATAATAAGGAAGTGACAACCTGCATAGCAGTAAAAAGGCATTTAATTTATTCTTTCACATTGAACATTTTGCAGTACTTTTGTATGATTTTATTTTTTTTTTTTATGATGATGCATATACATTGTTTGGCTTTGAGTGAATAAATTGCTGGGAATGATGGAGAGAGGAGCAGCAGAGAAACTTCTTTATTTTGCAGGAGTTTTTTGGTTCAGACAGACCACTTGGGCTCCAAGCTGAGGCTGAAATTGCACAGGGCCCAATTAGTGCCTGTTACCTTTGCTGTTTGCTCTCGATCAGTTGCAGAGACAGAGGTTTAATTAAGCAGAAATGGGGATGTGGAGTTAATGTTCATTATGACTAAAATCGAAACAGCTGTTTACCTTGCCGAAGCCTTGTGTGTTAATGTCCATAAATCTCACCTCGAGGAGAGCTCGGAGCAGCCAGCCCCTGCGCACGCCTTTCCAGATACTGTGTGATATCATTTTACGTACTCATTTTCACAACATTTCCTAATCATATTAATTAACACATTAGGGTATAATTCTTATTGTCTGCAGAAATTACTTCAATTAAAACTATTAACATATTATCATGATTGTTATAGTATTTGCAATTTGCTTTGTTACTACTCAACAACTACTCCAGCAAACGCAAATGTTTGAAATCAGCATAAAACTGTTGGGGCTGTGCTTTTCCTCTTAACTGTCACATCAGGTCTCACTGTAAACTTCCTGAATAAGCTCTGTTTCTGTGCTGGGGTTTCCTTAGCACACAACAAAAAAAGAGATGTGAGAGGCCATGACTCTCCTACACGTTGAGGCTAGAAAGATTTTGTCTTGATTAGGCTCTGCGGTGCCTAACAGGAGAGTGATCACTGTGCAAGTACCTATGTAAAGAGGAAATAATTACAGTGGAGCACGAGACAGTAATGGATAGAAACTGGTCACATTCATGTTAAAAAATTTGTAGGTTTTTTGCTTTTTTTCTTTTCTTGGTCAGAGATGTGAGTTTCTGGCCTGGCAGTCTTGGAAGAGGAATGAAGGCAAGAGGCTAGCTTTAATATCGAACATTTTCAGATTCAAAATCTTCTTACAGGCAAGCGAAACGTGCTCCCTGTGTAAGAGGCCAAAACTTGTTGTTAGTGTAATTTAAATCTTAATGGTCTTATGAAAGATGATGATGATTATTGTTAACCCAGATCTACTCATTAAGAGAAAAGAAAGAACACTGTTACGGGGGAGGAAAGCTTCAATAATACATTTGAAATGAGTATAGATACATTTCTGAGTATCCCAGAAAGGGTGTTTTGCTCACCCTTACTCAATGAGCTTTAATTCTTGGAAGATGTAAGTGGATAAGGCAAGTAGTCAGATACCAAGGGCTTCATTGGGAGTGGTACCTTGATAGTGGGGGTTTCTTTTTCCTCTTTGACGTGATAAGCATGATATTGATGGTTTCCTAATCCTCATTCTGAGTTCTAGTTCTGGCTGTTTTAATGGGGTTTTTCTGTTTCCTAACATTCTTTTACACCTTACTCTTTCTCCCTTGGATTGCAGCACCCATTCAATATGTACATCATGTCTTACATATGTTGGATACTTTTTCTGTCTTACCCTAAAACCACATATTTGCATTTTCTTAGGCAGCTCTAGGTGAATTTTTGTAGCTCTGGCATCTTGAATGTCGGTCTGTGCCCTGTCTGATACCTGCTCGTGTCTCCACTCCTCTGCACTGTACCTTGTGTTGCCTCTTCCCAGTTCTCTGTTATGATACCAGGTCTGTGTTCCTCTGAACTCTGTTGTTACCTGTTGGGATCATAAATATTTCATCCCGTGCAGAGTAACTGCGAGTTACTACTGTCTGTGTAAAAAGCGCACATAAACCACATCATTATGCGGAGACAAGCAAAAGTAAAATATATTAGGCAACAGCCACCTGGCCATTAAGAAAATTGCTGCTGCAGCTAAAGCAGCTAAAATGAAGCTCCAGGCTGGGCAATGCAAGTGTAGGCAAGCCTGACATGCCTGGGGCTGGGGATGTGCAGGCTCAGCACAAAGTCTGTGCCCTATTACTGCCATCGCTGGGCTACAGGACACGAATGAGGTCACTCTTTGGGTGTACCCTAATGGGCTGGGTGACACAGAATGTCCTTTCTGGTCTTGGGTTTGTAGCAACACCTTAAACTGCTGAAATAGAAAGGGAGTGTTTTTCCTTTACAGAGCAGGTGTATATTGGTGTAGTGTTAGCAGACAAGTTGAACAGAAAACAAGAAATTTTATCTAACTGAGGTAGATAATTGCTATCATTATTCTAAGCCATATGTATTCTATTCATCTTCATGATATTGCTGTGACAAAGCTGTTATCCTCCTTTACAGATAGAGAGTATTTATCTACAGTTGCCCTAGGATGCCTCTGTAGTCAATGGAAAGACATTTCTACCTCCATTTTCGTCCACCTGAAGTCTGAATTGCCCTCTAAAATGATTATTTCTCTTCACGGACTAAACAGGAAATCCCACACACATAAATTTAATAAATCTGAGCCAAAGAGATTAGAGATTTGTCTGTAGCAGATGAGTTTCAGAGCCCGTGCTTTCACAGCTGTTACTAGTAACTAGCTTAGCTTAAATTTATTTCATATATGGAATATATAGGTGACTGCTATAGTTTAAATTATACCATTGTTTTGCTCCAATTTAGACATGTCCAAAAGCCTGAGTGTGGAATTCTATTTTTGTATTTTGGATGAGAAGATAGTGCCCTAATCAGGTCTCATCTATCTAATGTGCTCAGTGGCACTACTCAATTCTTTTCAGTTTGGCTACTACTCCAAACTGTTAAACCATCTGCTGATAGCAGCCGAAAAGATGACAATATAATAAATTACTAGAAAAAGTTAAGATGCCTAACATCTGCTCTCCACCAAGCTCAAGCATCTTCCCTGAATTGATGTTCTGTCATCTCTTGACACAGAAAGGGAAGATGCCTGCTCTGAAGCTGTTGCAAATTCAAATAACTTGCAGCTGGACCCACATTCCAGGCATCCATCCTAGGCCTAAATAGGGAATAACAATAGAGAAGGGAGAAGACAAAGGCACGAGAACAAATAGTTTCTCAAAATACCTTAAGTTCCTGGCCCAGGTAAAGGCCTTCGTCTACTCATTATTCATTATCATTAATGAAGAAATACCTAATGATGGCAAGCAGAATTTTGCAAGACAGAAATAGAAACTGCTGCCTCTTCAGAACCACATGTCTGTCCTGGAACTACATTCTGCATAACGTTTTAATCAAGTAACAGTTTGCTGAGGGCAATGGACCACATTGGTTAGTGCAAACAGAACGCTAACGTGTTCTAGATAAGATTATGTAGCTCTGAAGGTGCTGGTAGGCAGACACTGTTGAGAAAATAGACACATAATATTTACTTAAAACGTTCCTGGAGCCTCCTTTGGTGTTATTAGTCTGTCATGAAAATCTGCAAACACATACTTATCAGAAACGCACTGCAAAACATTAGGCAGTTAGTGAAGTCAAATATAGAGGTTGGATGCCATAGCAGAGCACAGTTAATGGTTGAGCTGTGACTTAACTTACATCCAAGTGCAAACATAATTAAATTAGAAAAAGTCCTGAACCAAATGTAGGAGGTGTAGCCTGCCTGGAATGCAAAGATGAACCTGGATCCCATCCTACTGCTTCAGTCTCCTGAAGCAGAAGGGGAGGAAACAAGAGTCCAGAGCTGAATCCAAGTTAAAAGGTGTAAAACAAACTAGTAGGTGCCACAATGTTCTGCTCATTATTGTGGTACAAACGGACACAAAATTAGCTGATCTAAGAGAAAAGACTTATGGACTGGAAAGTTTGGTGTGCATTAATTTGGGAGATTTGCCTTACAGTAACTAAACCCAAGTTGTTTTCTAGTTTCCTTTTCTAAGTTTTTTAAGTCTGAAAGCATCCTCTTAAGACATGATTGCTCTAAGCATAATAATTGATTTCTTCTGTGTTCCTAATTTCTCTCCCATTCACATCCCTATCAGCTGCTTACACAGTGTACAGGTGAAGGAGGGGCACTTCATAGTAATCTATGATTTTAAGCTCAGTGAAATTCCACTGGATCTAATTCACCTTAAGCAGAAGGATGATCCTTGTTAATAAATAAGAAATCATATAATGTAGTTATACTTCATAAAAGAATACAAACATAATAAGAGTGTAAATACCTAAATACTCAGTAGCCTTTAGTATATAGTAAAGCAACTGGATTTGGTCCTCTAGAATATATTCCACACTGTATTCCCATGTGTACTGTTCTGCCACAGATCTGCCATCCATCCATCCATGAAAATCTCTTCCTTCAGGTCTAGATTAGAAATGCTCCCCCCTGTTTTCCCCTTGTAACAGTAGTGTTCACCATTCACTCTGCTGCTTCTCTTTACCTCCTTCTGTCTCCTGGTTAGACCTTGGGGCTGGTGCCTGGTGTTCCATAGGACCAGCAAGTTGTTCCTGAGCTAGACCCAATAGAAGCAGAAAATTTCTATTTTAGCTTGTGTGATTTGGCAAGCACTGGCTATGATGTGATAATAAGTGAAATAAGGAGCCAGCAGGCTGGGCTGGCAGCAGGAGCAGGGAGCACCATGGTGGTGGTTAATCTGAGATTCTTGCCATCAGTGCACCTGGATGTGTCTAGGAACAGACACTCAGGTTTATGTCATACTGCACCAGCCTGGAGAAGTCCTGAGGGTTTGCTCAGATGAGCTGGTTTGGTTTTTACACACCAGTGCTGTTTGGAAAAGGTGGGAGAGCATAAATCTGTGTGCATGTGTGTGTCCCTGACTGACATACTTAACCTAGTGCAGAATTAAACCTGTAGCTGTCACTGTCTCATCCCAGCGTGGTGGCCAGCTGTGCCTGACTGATATAACAGGCTGTTTTCCCTTTTAGGGGTATTATTTATAGCATTATCTTTCGGAGGAAGGTGTGAGACTGGTGTGTTTGGCTGGCTAGCAATGCCAGTTTGTTTGTCTGCTACAGGGTAGAGGTGATGTTCCTAATCAAGCTGAGGCTGGATGGATTTTCTAAAAGGAACAAGGTGAGATTTCTAAACAATTTAAAGGATTTTATTCAGAACAGGCATTAATCAGTCATTAAAAAGCAATTGCAAATAACCATTACTTTCTGTCCATCTTTAGTGTTTCTCAAGCATGTCCCTGAAAGCTCGACACCATTCTGCAGCTTTAGCAGTAATTCGAATGCAACAAATCGTACCTGCAAAGCACAGATGTTGAAAGCTGAAAAATCTGAAGGTGCCGTATGTTTCCTGTAATTGAAAGCAGGTGCCCTGAAGGAAGCAGAGATCCTGTTTCACTTTATGAAGTATCTAGTTGGCAGAGCAGGCAAAAAATACCTGCTTCATTCACTAGGACTGGATAAAACAGATTAAAACTGTTGTTTTATGACAGCTCTTGGGTTCCAACAAGGGATCAAAATCCTGTTGTGTTGGAATTAAGTCACAGGGTTTGGGGTAGTAAATAAATGGAACTATGTGTATTTAAAAGATGGGATGAGGGGAAGGACCATGATACACAGACCTCTTAGAATGATTCCAGAGGAGGACTACTGAGATGATTCGAGGAATTGAACACCTCTCTATGAGGAAAGGCTGAGAGAGTTGGGGCTTTTTCATCCTGGAGAAGTGAAGGCTCTGGGGAGACCTTATTGTACCTTCCACGTCCTAAAGGCAGCCTGGAGAGAGCTGGGGAGGGACTTTTGACAGGGACGTGTAGTGATAAGAAAAAAGGATGGCTTTAAGCTCAAAGAAGACTCAAAGGTTTAGATTAGATATTAGGAAGAATTTTTTTTCTGTAAAGGCAGAGAGATACAGGAGCAGGTTGCCCAGTGAAGTTCTGCTTGCCCCATCCTTGGAAGTGTTCAAGGCCAGGCTAGACCAAGTTTGGAGCAACCTCATCTTGTGGAAGCTGTCCCTGCCCATGGCAGGGGGTTTGGAACAAGATGATTTTTAAGGTTCCTTCCAGTCCAAACATTTATTATGTGACAACCAGGCCCAGCATCTCCATCACTTTGGGTCTGTTCCTCTCTGCATTGGGGGAGTGGATGCTGCATCCCAGGTCTGCATCCCCAGTGGTTCCTCACCCAGACACTCTTACTGCCTCAGTGAATGGTCAGTACTGGTAGGCTGCTCATCTATCTTTTGCCTCTGTTGTTGTTCATAAAGAATCCAGGCATAAAAATTAATAAAAGCTATGAAAATTTGTGCTTTGGAGGATTACTTTTTGGGAAGCAACCTCTAAGGTGAAGCCTGCAGGATAATGAACAGGAGAAAAGTGCCTGGTGAGTTGTAGCTGCAGCTCTACCTGCAGAGTTCACAAGCCTTTCGGGAGGACCTTTTTGTGTGTTTCTGCCTCAGTTTACTTATGGGCAGTGGTAAAAGCCTCATGGGTCCTCTGAGAATTATTTTGTTGTTGTTTGTGGGGGGGTTTGCCTGGTTTGTGGTACTTCTAACGCATGTAAGATCCAAATGTTACATATGCCATGAGATTTAGCAGAATTGTATTCAAGCTGAACAGTCTGTGGATGTAGGTAGTATTTGATACTTAAAGGCAGAAAAACAAAATAACAGAAAAGCACCCCAAATCATCCAAATTTACTGATGCTTCCAGACAGTTTTTTTGCTGCATGCTGGGACTACTACTTCTATTCTGTGTTTTGGTGGCTACAGCAAGCATAGAAAGATGAAACAACTTTGATCAAAACATTTTTCGTCTCTTTTTCTAATGAAATAGAGAGTGCCTGGCACAATATCGTTGTACAGTNCAACTTTGATCAAAACATTTTTCATCTCTCTCAGAATACTTTTCTTAAGTTCTGAAAGTGCTGACTGACCTGGGTGCACCAGGCTCAAAGCTCTTGCTCCCATTTAAAGGCTCTGCAGCACTTTCACTATATTCTTTCTCTTTGGAGATTGCCCACAGTATTTTTTCTTCCATGAGTTCTAGGCAGACGTTTTCTAAGACTTTTTCTTCCTTAGTCCATCAAACCACCTGAAAGAAAGAAAAAAATGTCCTTTGTTCACATTGTGACAGAGAACATAGATTTGGCTGAGAAAATAGTGAATTATGTTTACCACCTTTTTCTAATGGCCAAGAATAGATGGGGAAACTTGAGGGTAAAAAAGTGGAAGAAAAGGCCAGATATTTAATATATATTAGTCAGTTTTTCATTCTTTTTGACAATCTTATTTAACTGACTTAATATTGGATCTTAATTCCAGCCAAAATTTTAGAAACTAGGAATTTAATGACCACATCATTTCTCTCTGTGTAGCTTCCTATACATGAAAGGTCAATGTCAGTCAGACTGTACCATTTGGCATGAAGATGAATATAGAAGCTAAAGAGGATTTAAAAAATACATGATCTGGCATTTGAAACTGAAGTCTGGGAGTTGAGTCCTGCTTTTATTCCTTTATCTGTTGGTGACCTAGCACTTCTTCTCTGATGGGATGTGTTTACAGATTAAATAGGTTTTTTTGTCCTACTGCATGACAGTGGAGAAAGTCCTGCAGGGGCTAAGTCAGATTTTTAGGTAGGTTGAAGAAGTGTCTGATTGATGCTACCACTCTCCCCAGAGAGTGCAGGAAGTATGTTAAACAGGGTTAATACTCTCCACATCTCACAGAACCTGAAAGAGAAGTCCATTTACCTAAAAATCTCTGGCAGGGATGTCTGGTCCCCTTGTTTCTTGTTATTGACTGTAAAAAGAAGGGGAAGTGTCTGGGTTACTAATGTGGTGTTTACTGAGGCTTCTGTAGCATGGTGAGACTCATCTGAGCATTAGTGCCTTAATTTTCCCATCTGTGAAACATAGGTTATGTCTTGCAGTGGAATTGTGATCCTTGCTGCTTCTGTGTTCAGAATGCCTGGAGAAAGAAGGCAAAGTTAAAAGACAAGGTGGTGTATTCTGAGCAGGGTGGTATTTGCTCTGAAAACTGCAATAAACAGCCTGAAAGTACAGCACAGAATGAAAAGGATAGCACAGAAAAATAAATTGGCATTAGATATTTTATGAGCCTTATTTCCTTGTGCAGTAGTGCTTTTACATGGTTATTATTATTTAGGTTGTTAGGTATCTCAGGAAAGGAGTTTAAAATTTCCAGTCAGTCTTGAAAATATCCATTTTAATGTGCACAGCAAAGGTAGAGAGACCTGTGTTTATGATTTGAATACTTGCAAGCAGACAGGTCTCTGTGCATAGTTCCTCTGCATCTGCTGGCTTGCATTCTTTATCTTTAGTTGCTCACTTTCAATGATTGTATCAACTTAAGTACACATATATTAAATTTGGCTTTATTATGCATTGCTAAAGAGTCAGAGCCAGCAGTCAGCCAGCCACAGAGATGTTCTTACAAACATTATAACTAATGTTATAAAATCTCTGAATTTCCAAGCTTTTTGTGAAATGAAACCTGGCTGAATAAGCCACATCTTCTTGTCATCCATTTGTCTATCTCTGGAATCACACAAAGCTCCCTTCTGACATGTTCCATAACTTCTCCCTTCCAGCACTTCCAGTGCCACATGGTTCATGCTTTCCTTGGTCTTTCTTGCCAGCTGTGTGACCCCATCATGAGGGTTTGAATTGTAGTGAAAGTACTGACATAGTTAAAATGATTGTGAGTAACATGTTAATTAGATTTTGGAAAAGTTCGCTGAGGATGTAAAAAAAATATTTCTTTTTTACTCTGATTTTTGTAGCTTGGAGATGATTCGTAAGTTTGAGCTATTTTGGTGGCCCTTGGACTGAAGCATATCAGAATGAAGTGGTTTCTGACCAGCTTATCTAGTTTTTAAGGTGTTTAAAATGTGGAGTTGAACCTTGGAATCAAACTAGCAAACAGCTACAAGTTAAAAGCTACTGTCTCAGGCTGTTTATAATTTAGTTTCTGTCTTGTGAGTCATTTGAACAGGAAGGGGTTCCAAAGTACACATTTAACATTCACTCATGGGGTTTTCCTTTCTCTGCCTGTAGTAACTTCTCCTGTGGAAGCAGAACTAAGTGGTCTGCAAAAATTTTACCTCATTGGTGCTCACAGATGCTACAGTGAATGTGAAATTACTCTAACTGTACTTCCTTGGAGGCAGCTAAAATATTTCTGTAGCTTCAGCCTCTGTGATGAGATGTTCGGGATGATTCCTGCTTTTATAACTGCATATTTAATTTCATATCTTAAAGAGTGGAGGGTGCTACTGTGGAAGAACTTTTCCCTTCAAATGTATGTTACCTTGTTTTAGTTTTTCCTTTTACAGTTTTGTCATGCATATGTAATGTCAGCTCTTCCAGAAAAACTTTACCATATTTAAAGTGTAAGCTGAGTTTGCCATTTGATGTAAGCTACACTGAGGATTCTCCTCTGTTTCTAGGTGCAGGGAAATTTTGGATCTTTTTCAGGTGCCTAGGTTATCAGGCACAATAAAATACCCATCACTCATTCCTACATCTAGTATGGCATTTTCAGACAACAAAAAATCTCAATTCCTCAAATCTCAAATTGCCATTTGTAGCAAAGCAGGACAGTTTTTTTTTAATGAAATATGAGATGATCTGGTGATCTTTAGCCTCTTCAAGACAATTGCTCTTTGCTAGTAAGTAGCAAATAATTTATTAATATCAAAAAACTTTGATACTTTCTATCCTGTCGCATAAGACCCAGCTGCTGCTGAGGTGCACGAGATAAGGTTGTGCTGCCCCTGAATTCACTTGTTTCATACTCTCTGATATTTCAGTTTCATCCCCTCATGATCTGATGTCTTTCTGTTCTCACTTCTCATTTTCATAAGGTATTGCTCCTGCTGTTGGTAGTAGTAGGATCATGTGGTGGCTGAGCTTTGAAGGTCCCTCAGGAGATCTCCAGTGCAACCTCCTGCTCGGAGCTGGGTCAGCTGTGAAATCAAACTGTGTTCCCAGCCTCTGACACTGCTGTGTCTTGAAAACCTCCCAGGATGGAGACTGCACAGTGTTTCTGGGCAGCCTGTTCCAATGGGTGACTGTCCTCATAGGGAAAATATTTTTCCTTCTATCCACTAAGATACTCTCTTTTTAACTTGGATATGTTTCTTCTTGTCCTTTTGTCCATACAAGAGACCTGGTCTTGTTCAGCCTGGAGAGGAGAAGGCTTCAGAGGAACCTCCACGTATTTATGGGAGGATGTGGAGGAGATAGGGACAGGATCTTAAATTGGTAGATATCCCCATCACAATTTATCAGTGAAGGTTGTCCTGGAGTTGTTCACACTTTGAGAAGTCTTTGAAAGAAGCGATCTCCTTTCTGCCAGTTGGCAATGCGTTTGAATTTTAGGAATGATTCTGTCCCTTCTTCTCATCTTTGGCCCAATCTGCACTTGCCTGGCTCATGACAGAATCTGCCTGCCACGGTCTTCATCCTTTGGGCATCCACAATCCACTGGCAGCCTGCTAATAGATGCAGTGAGACTTGTTCTGCTCCCAAACAGATAGAACAGGTTTTCCCCTGGATTGCTAACACTGCGTGCACACAAGTGGGGATGGTTGTCTCCATCTTTGCATATGCCTGAATTTTCTCTGCGAGAGCTGTCTCATGTTAACTTACTGCCTGAAGTTATACAAATTACTGCTGCAAATGGTTAACACTTAAGGAGATGGGGAAATTGCTGTTCAGACAGTACCTATCAGTCTGGGGAGCAAGTACACAAAAACTTGTTTCGTTGTAAGGCAGAGTAG
>VZTN01001430.1:116344-158852 GCA_013400515.1 Erpornis zantholeuca | reverse complement strand
ATGTTTGTTTCTACTGCTAATGCCTCTTGTGCTGCAACCAAAGCACCCCTGCAGATTTCACAAAAGCATAACAACCTCTTCACCACAAACATTTGTCTTCTCAATCTGAAGGGTTATGAAAGTGAGGAGTAGGGAGCACAGAAAGAGGAGGATTTGAGATTTTTTTATGGCAAATTATTTTCCAAGGGACAGACAGAGGGATTCTCTTCCTGGAGCAATGCTTAGTAGCTAGACTGTGATGCATTTTAACTTAAGATATGACTAAAAAAGAGGATTAAATCTTTTTTTAACAGCTATTTAAATTACAGCACTAGCTGTGTAAAACCATGTGAACAGCTTTACAACACCAAAATGAATGTTGACCTAGCCTAGTAGCCTGATTCCACAAAACCCAGAAAAAATGTATAAGTGAAAATAAACAGAGTAATAGTGAGTGATCAAAGATTGTATTATTTTTTCCTAAGGCCTTTCCCAGATGTCTTCAAACTGTAACATGATGACTTCCAAACCTAAAGTTGCACCTACATGTTTGCTTTATATAGATTTTGTTGAGTTTTTTTTCCACTGGGAAGAATTTGGTGGGTCTTTTTAGGTCCTCATATATTGGGCTATTTTGAGAGAGAACTAGATATATTTTCATGATATCACTGTTTGCTGCTACATTATTATACCCTCCTGTACATTAATAGTGCTGAGTTATTAGCATCATCCCACACATTCTGTGTTGATGCCAGCAGGGTGAATAAGAAAAACATCTGCCTGGGAGGTAGAAATGTGTTTTTCTATATGAATGCATTAACATGAAAATTCTACACCTTCTGGTTTGAACTCACACCAGAGAGCACAGGAGAGACCTGTGAATTTCTGCAGTTGGGAACTGGCCCTTGTGTAAATCCTGTGGGAGGAGGTTGGAAGGGATAAAGTGTCTGTCCACATCAGTGTTAATGAAGAAGAAAACTGGCAGAGTGACTGCTTCCTCTGGGAGTAAGGCTACGGATGTTGTGACACTGGGATACACACGCTGTTATTTCCTCGGCATTCATGAGCTACTTTGTCATTCATTCAAGTCTGCGTTGCATTGCTTGAACTTAAATGCAGTGCTGGGAATATTTAAGGGAATATTGACCCTTCCCATTTGCTGTATTTTCCCAATAGCTTTTTTTTTTCTTTTTTTAATACTGTAATTTCGTCCATTCGGGATGGATGGGGTCTGGTTAAGCGTGGCAACTCCTGATGGCTGTGCAGCTCCATGGCATTGATGAGGAGATACAGTGCAGGAAAAAGACTGTTTAAAATAAATGAGGAGCAATTCTTGAGCGCATTTATACTCAGAGAAGTGCATCTACTTAAATTTCTCAATACACACTGAGCTTTTACTAAATATCTTAATAGGCTCAGGGGTCACAGTGATCCTCCTGTTGATTTTATGGAGTTTTCTGGCAGCTGACACCTCCACGGAAAATCAGGAATGTCAGCAGATGAAAGCAGCATTAACATCCTGACAGATGCATGTTATTACAGCATCTTTAGACAGAGCTCACGTGCCCCTTAGGAAAGTTATTTTTTGCCACAATAACTTGAGTTTGCAGAGTCTTGTACGGTAAGGTACCTATGATAAATCAGGTCTTGCAGAGTTGTCTGCACAGCCTTTCAGGAAAAGCCCAGGTCTCTGTCACTCAGTTCTTCCCAAAGTTTGCATTACTAAGAGCAAGATGGAAACAGAATTCCCTTTTCTCTTTAATTCCCTCCTGCTTTATCTTTTTAGGCATTTAGAAATATTGCATTTTATACCATAATAGAAAGTTAATCAGAAGGCTGGCAGATGAGAAATCCTACAGCCAGTGAAGATGCTGTACAAGCAGCAGAGCTGTGAGTATTTAGCAACATCACAGTAGCCTTGTTTCACATTTGCAATTAATACACGTCTGTGTTTGCATTTGTTATAGGACTCTTGACAGCACCAACATAACAAGAAAAACGAACAACCTGAGTAATAAATCTCTGGAGGCATTCAGCAAGTGCCATAGGGCTCATTAATCTTGATTATTCCCCATAATAGATAACTTCACAAATCATCTATTCTCCCCAATCATGCACATAAGGATAATGTATATGTAATAGCCTCCCGTACTGTAAAACCCCAAATAGAATTTCATTTTTTAAATATAAGTCTTGACAAATGCAAGACAAATATTTATAGAAAAAGGATGGGTGTGAATAACAATGAACTGGACTGAAACAAGTTGGGCAGTGGCTGTTGTGAAGAGATGGGGTTTGGGTTTGCTGGTTTGTGGGGGGGTTCCCTTTACTTTATGATGTCTCTATTTGAATCAAGAAATTCATTTATTTATAGCCTGAAGTAGATGGGATTTTCTTCCTGAGAGTTTTGGCCTGGGAGATAAAGCATTCTGCAGCTGCCGCCTTCATGCATGCTCCTTAAGGAATGTAGACGGGGAAAAATAGGAGTAGCTAAGAAATACCCTGAATTCCAAACAATTTAATATCTATAATTTATACCACTGATGCCTTCTTTTTCTTGTATCTTCCCAAAGCCTTCCTTTGAAACCAGAGTTATCAAAGAAAACCCTAGTTCTGATTTGACATGGTCTTCACCTGTTTACCAACTTTTCTCAACCACAGCTTTAATATCCCAGCATAAGAGATCTGTGAAAAACATCGTATTTAGATTGACTGTGTATGATCCTTTCAGTAAGAATAGCAGAGGTGCTCTAATATCCAGAGTTGCAGGCTGTGCTTCAGCTCAAAAATACCATGATTAAAATTGATTGTTCAAACAACAGAAAATATAGGAGACATACATACTAAGTTTTGAAAAAAGTATACAAATTATTATGGTTTAAATGCAATCAATCCAAAAGGATAAAGGATAAAGTGAAGGATAAGCAAGTGGAATTTTTTTTTTTCCCAGAAGTGAACTAGTACTTTTTATATCTTTGTAATTGTAGTGACCTTAACCTGATGCTTAAGAGTAGGTTCTGCTGATTGAAGTTTCAGAAGTGTGACGCTCTATTCACAGCTGAGCCTTCCTCTTATACAGTAGAAAGCATAAGATTTGATTGCCCTCATCTTTGCCCACATACCCATTTGGCCACCTTTCTTCTCCCTCCCTCCTTGTGTTCAAATGCTCTCAAAACCCCAGGATTTTGTTCTGTGACCTGGAGCACCAAAATAGCAGTTTTGTGTGAGTGGAAAGGATTTTACAGAGTAACAACTGAACAGCTTTAGGGTGTTTCTTCTTCTTGTTCACTCTCCCTCCTCCACTCTTTGCATCAAGTACTCAGGATTCATTTCCTTAAAATTTATTAGAAAAGAGGACATACACTTCATCTTTCAGAGCTGAAAAAAGAACAACCTGAAATTTGGATCTGTTTCTTTTTTCAAGATCTGCAGTGCACATTATTTGAGCAATTCTACTTCTACTTCTGTAATTGTTTTGCACGTGAATGCATATGTATCTATAAAGCATCACAGTCTTTGAATAACCACTGCATGTTGTGTCTCTGTTACTAAATGCATACATGTTAATCATATCCTCAGGCAAAATACCTTCTGGCAAAGAGGTGAAGAATGGGTGTTGCCTCTAAGAAGTTTTAAAAAGTGGAGAAAAAAAAAAAGAAAATATTCACAATCATCTAAGTTCAAGTGGACAAAGGATCCTGTATGTTTGACTTCTGTGTTTAGACCTTTCTTTCTTCAGACTTCTGTAAAGAACTTTCTGAAACAATGTCAAAGAGAAGTGCATTTTGGCTTGAATTTTTTCTTTTATATCAGCATAGTCTAGTTGTTTGAAATACACTTTTGAATCAGGATAAATGGGTTGTATTCTTAACTGTCTGAGAAAAATTCAAATAACTCCCTTAATCTCTCTTGGCCTCAGTTTCTCCCTGTATAAAACTATACTTATAATGCTCCACCATCTTTGTAAAATGTTCCACAGTCTTCTGATGAAAGGAATTATTTTAAGTTCAAAGTGTTGCTCTTAGTGAAAGAATGATCTTGTTTATTCTTGAAAAAACACTTTATATAAACATCAAAGAGCTGTTAGTACCAAGTGTTTAATATGCCATAAGGTGCTCCTGTGTCTCAATTAGCAATATTTTCTCATTCATTTCTCCAGGAAAAGGAATGTTTTTGGTGATGTGGGTGCCATGAGATACAATTCCATCAATGTCAATATGTGCAGCAAACTAAGTGCAGTGTGTGACATTGGCCATAATTTCCTATTCTGTACACAAATTAGCATAGCAATGGCTGCAAAGTGATATGGAGTCACTTATAATCATTCTCCTTTCACTGCCCTGCCTGGCTGATTTCCCCAAAGAGCCAGGAGTCAGTGCTGGAGGGCAGCTGGAGCTTTGCAGTTCAGGTTGTGCCACTTGCAGTCACCTCCAAAAGTGAGAGTGTCTTTGTCTTTTGTTGATCATCAAAATACAGGGATTGTTTCTTTAGAAGTTAGTGCAAAAGGTCACTTTTTCAGGTAAGAATTGACACTTGTTGACCACTTGGAAGTATGGAAGAGAACACCAACATGCAAGAAGGTCACCACAGCAGGTGGACTTGATGTAACTTGCCCCTCATCTGGCTTGAAAAGGAATGAACACCACGAGTAATCAGTAACCATGGATAACATAGCTCCTGAAGGACAACATTTGTGTTGTTCAGTCTCAGTCTGATACTACTGTCTTTTTTTTCATCTTGAAAAAGCATTAGAAAGCCTTTTCTTTTCTTCTTGTGTCATGCAGATACAGTGGTACAAAAGGGGATACTGACTCTTCTGGTTTAAATTAGGATTACTGGACTTAAACTGGCAGAGAATAGAGTTAACCAAGGCCAGAATATGAATATTGGGATGTCTTTGCATCTCTTTAACTGATGATGGAGAGGACAGCACTGTATTAAGGCATTTTGAGTTCAAGTACCCAAAGGGTTACAAGGAGAAACTGGTCCCTCTCCAGACCTTGCTAAAATGGGATTATAAATACAACTAAGTAAGTGGCAAGGTTGCCACTGGAGGGATCATTTCCATCTTTCAAGATAACATCTACTATTGTAGGGAGGCAGCACTTAACAGCCCTTCCAGTGGTATCTCCTTTACCTGAAAAATCATCTCCATAAGCACTTTGTCAGTGCTCCCGTGTTTTCTTTAGTGGGACTAAGTGACCAAAACCCTGTTCCCACTGTAAACTGAAAAATACATTAGCTGGTTATTTTTAAGTTGTTTGGAAACTTGACAAGTGAAAGCAGCTCTAAATACATCCAGATTCAAAACACGTTACCCTGAGTATCTGAAATAGAAGTTGTAGTTGTGACAGACTCCCAGTGCTCACATCTCAGGAGCTTAAAAGATGAGAAACACATGTTTAAACTCAGATGCCCAATTTAGAAATAAATTTATACAGGCTCTCAGTCTCTAGACTAGGACCTGTGTTATGGAAAAAAGTTTATGTAATGCTGTTTCCATTATAAATGGAGTTTAATTTCTCAAAAAGACTCTTAATACTGAGAAAACAAGTAAGTTTAGTACTAAAAACATTCTCAGTGCTTCATTGCCTTGGGTTTACAATATCATTTGCACGTCAAATTATATTTCATCTTATGATTTAGTAATGCCAGAAGAATAGATCTAATTCTCTGTCTCATGATACCCTTAAAGATGGAAGATTGCTTTCCATGGAGTGTAAAACTCAATTTGTAGTCATGTGTATAAAACATGACTTTATGGCAGATTAGCTTGCTGTAGATTTAGTTCTCTCTGACAGTGAACTGAAAAATATTAGCATTTCACTGAACACAATATTAATGGCAAGAAGAGAGTATTATTGTAACATAGAAAGTAGAATGAGATTTTTAAAAGTAGAGCAGGGGAAAATGTATTTAGAGATTTGCAAGGAGCTTAGATAGAGTTGGTTTAACTTTTTTCTCTTCCTCGACCTTTTTTCCCCTTCTCTGTGAGTCATTTTGAAAAACAAAAGTATATTTGTAGTTGTCAGATTGACCTCTCGATGATTTAAAATAAGACAGCAATTATAGTACTGGAAGATGCCTTTGGATAATATGTGTTTCAAGTGACTGTAGTAAAATTTAATTTTTAGATATTTTTAAAGGCTGGTTTTGGTTTGCAACTGTCTTGGTTAGCAGTCAGATGTGATGTTTGCTCTTTCCAGTGGAAGGAGAGTACAAGCAGAAGAGCAGAGAGATCATTTCAGTGCAGTTCATTGTCTGTAGTGCTGTGAAGGTGGTGTGATGCTGTGGTGATGGTGTCAGTTTGCTGAAGCAGTGAAAACCTGGGCCTGACGAGGCTGTCCCTTGGGGTGCTGAGTACTTAGAAGAGGGTCCCAGCCAAGTAATGTGGCACTAAAACCATCACAGCCATGTGTTGCACTGAGGGTTTTAGTAGAAGAGATGGAAGAAGGAATGAAATTGAGAAGAAAACCGAGTAGACAGTATAATTAAATGGCGATCAAGAGGGGAATGTTTTATGGAGAGTGCTCTGTGCTGTTCCGTATCCTGCACTTGAATTTTTGCAGCCTATCTTACATGTATCTGCCAGAGCGACCCAACATGTTTATACAGAGCCTGCTTTTATAATGTGACTGATAACGATGAAATTCTCTGTGCCTAGCTCAGAGCTAATATATTCAAGATACAAATGATAGAGGAGGGCAGAAAAAGCATTGCAACAATTTAGCTGCAGTTGTAGAAATGCATGCTTCTGTTTTAACTGAATACTTTGTATTTATTAATTGTGTTCATATTAATTCCACAGTAAGTCAAATAATGATGTGTGAAAACAGCATAATTAAGCTTTGATATTTGTGCAAAAGTAATAACTGAATTCGATCTGCTTTTAATCTTTCAGGCTGTTCATTATATCCATCCCTTATTCCTACCGTTATCTCTTTTCTCATTTAGTTCTCTTTGATTAACAGGCAGTGGAGGTCTACCTACTTTCTTGGGTCAGGCACAAGCTCTGCTGTCTTTTAAAATACCTTTCAGTGTGATTACAGGCCCTTTGTTTCTGTTGACGAAAGCATTTAAGATTGTAAATGATGTGCTAAATTGTCCCATTCTTTACAGAATATTTTCCACACATTCCAAAGGTTGAAAATTAAGAGTGTGCTTGTTTTTAATTATGCACACTTATAGAAATTCATATTTTTCACTAATTTTCTTTCATTTTTAGCTACAGCTTGTACTCTGTGAGACTCAGTCCTGCAAATCTGCACGTGATTAATTTTTCTCACCAGAATTGGTTTTGTTGCCATTACTTTTTGCAGTCTCCAGAGGAACCCCTTTGCAATGGGCACAGCATACAGCAGCATGCAGGTGTGGGACAGAGCGTGGTGTACAGCCAGAGCAGGGGGCTAGGGATGGGAGGAGAAAGGCCCCTGATGTTGACTGGTTTGTAACTGGTTTGTACTGGCTGAGTTCCCCATGGAAACCACTGTGGTGGTGGGGCCTCAGGTGAACAGAGTGAGTTGCACTGAGTTGGAGGGGAAGACAGCAGAGGGACACAACTCCTGTTTCCACAGCTGTCCTGCTGTGATGGTTATTTTAAAAGTTACCACAAAAGGTAACTTGTAAATACAAGTATTTACAACAGGTATTTCTAATCTGAAGGAGATGGACTATGATGTTCTTTGATCTCATGGTGGTCTTCTTGCCTGTGGTGGTAGCGCTGGAGGGCAAGTGGGTTTACTCTCAGAGTAAACTATCTCCACTGAGAACTTGGCCCTAAAATTTTGTTTTTAAATCTGCCTCTTCTTTGCCAAACAGTAACAGGTTTTGTTTGCAAGCAGGCAGAAGTTAGAGAGGACAGAGGGACCTGTCTAGAGTAACCTTCCTCCCTCTGTGTATGTCCCCTGTCCCAGGCAGGGGTCAGGACTGCACACAGCTTTTGCTGCAGAAAACCTGAAGAATAGAAGAAGTTTGTTGAACAGTCTGGTATTTCACTTGTGCAGGGTTGAGCACATGCCCCATACAACCATCAAACAGGTTTGCAATGCTCACGTGTGTATCAGGACCTGTGGTCATTGTCTGGCTCCACAACCCAAAGGCATCATCACAGCCTTCAAAAGCCAGGCTGCTTGACACCATCTGGTCTGGATGGGGTTTGTTATCTCCTTCCTCATGCCTAGTGCAGTTTCTCCCTTTGCAGCACTGTCTTTTGTCACAATGGCAAGAATGCATTTTGAAAAAAAAACAGGGTCAAAAAGATACGTTTGCTATAAATATCCCAAGGATGCCTTAGCCTTGAGGGGACCATAGTGATGCCGGTTGTTAACCCTCTCAAGAAAAGCATTTACTGAAATGTCAACATTTATTTTAAGCTGAACAGGCCAGGACAAGTATTGAGGGTTTCCTGTGGTTCAGCTGGCTTACTGACAAGTGCTCAAACTGTAACAGCCAAGCCCACACGAGGGCTGTAAATAGGCAGGTAGCCTTCAAAAAAACATCTTACTCCATTGCAGTGGCAATATCTGTGTGTCTCAGCTTTCAGAAAATCTTCTGTCACCAAATAAGCTGCTCCATGTTTCACAGTTTATACAAAGATACACAGAAAAGATGCCTTCACCTTGGGGGCTGTGCTCTGTGGTGCAGGAAAAGAATACCAGAGATGGTTTGTCTGCCCACCCAGAGCAAGGAAACCACCCTTACCCACACACGCCTATAAATAACAGCTTAGATGTTGTTACTGTGTGGTGACTCTTAGACATTGTCACTGCAGTTTTTATTTTGCATGTGAGGATCAAATTTTTCACATGTAAGTATTTAGAAATAAATGCATGTGTGCATTTTTGAAGGGCTCTCGACATGCCTGACAGAAGCATGTTCATGTCTGAACAGTTAATGAAATTTTGGCATTTATTTAAAGCCTTACAGATCGCTCGAGGCTTTAAAGGTTATTTGTAGAAATTTCAAGAGACATTCCAAATACTTTAAAAAAAAATACACACAGGCTCTAAATAGTTAATGAATGCACATCATTTACCTAAACAGTGTTTTTATAGATCTTTGCAAATATGACATTAATTAGGGAAAGTAACTAAAGCTGAAGTGCCACAGAATGTTAATCCTCAGCATCAGTAATTAGCTGTGGAGGAGAATTTTTAAAAATGTTTCCAGTTTATATCATTTTGTTTTGGAAGAAACACAAATATGTGGGTTGAATTATTAAGAAAACAAATGAGCCTGACAAAAACAACCAAAAATACGATCCTCTTAAGGAGTGGATGGGTGTATCTGTGCTGTTGCAATGAACCTTTGCAGGTCCATGGCTTTTCTGGCTCTGGGATGGAAAATAAGCCTGAGATAAACCTGAGCTATCACCCTCCTTCTCCCTCTCCTCCCACGGCCATACAGGTGTGTGTGTGTCCTGTGCACCAGGTATCCTTTTATTTCCCAATTGCCCTGAGACCAGACAGCACAGACAGCTACTTGGCAATAATGTGATTGTGTTTCTAACCAACCAGAAAAGGCAACTCTTTGACTCTCTCCCTCCTGCGTGCCCTGGTAATCGTTTTGTTTATCTGCACGATTTGACTCGCCGCAGCGGGCAGTGGAAGGGCCGCCTGCATTGTTTGTCTTCTTAAATTGTTAAATGAAATGACTCAGAAGATTCAGGAAATTAATTTTTGCAGTCTAGATATATGGTGAAAAAAGAAAGCTTTGAAGTGGAGATGTCAGTGTAGCCACTCTGAAATTCATGAATCAGACGTCGCAAGATTTTCAGAGGCTTGAAAACTGAGAAAATTTTTAAATAGTTGCATCCTTTTTAGTTGCCTATTGATATCTGAACCTTAACAATTCATGTCACTCTGAGCTTATTCAACGGCTGTTTTATATGAAAATGAAAGCCAAGATACCCATATAAATAAGACTCCAAGAATCAGGGCTTTTAAAATAAAGTGTAACATTGTTATTAGACTCATAATAAAATTGTGATAATAGCCAGTGTTACCTATTCTTTTCTCTCTCCTTTTTATTTTTTTTAGGATGATTAATTTAACAGCTACTATCAAAATAGCCATAAACAATTTAATAAACCTAGTAAAACTTCAGATGCTTCTTTATTATGCATTCAAATAGGAATCTCAGCCTCTTGAGTCCTACTCTACACCCTTGAATGCTGCTAAGTAGTGCCATTAAAACAGCAATACTAGGAGACCATTCTCATTTATGGTGATTGTAAAATAGGGGCAAGACACTGGTTTGGATTCTGTTTGAGAGGTATGTATCCACAATAAATGCTAAAGAAAATGCAGAATTAAACTACAGTCTCTGTGGATATCAAATGTTTCACTTTGACCTGTTGATGTGTGTTAATACTGTCTCTGACTTTCTTATGTTAAGCTTGAATGTGTGTTAGAAAATGGTAAAAATGGATCTTCCTACCTAGAATACAGTCAGAACTGTGGGTAAAGGATAGTTATGTCTTACTGAAATATCATTAATTTTCTGTAGGTCAATTTCTTATAAGATTTAGTGTCTTTCGTTAGTTGTTCTTGTTTAGGGGGAAAAAGTTAATGCCATATTTTTATTGAATGCTTATGAATAAAGGCTTTGAAACTATCTGAAAATAGCTTTTCAAGGGATTTGATAAAACTTTCTACTTTATCTAGGTTTTGGAAATTCAGGCCTTGAAGGCATTACATTAGTTGAAATATGTTGTGCAGGTTCTTACATATTTTGCCCTCAATTTTGTGGCACATATTAACAGGTAATAACTCAAGCTGGGTGACAGCCTGGTGAAATGTGAACCTGTGGTTTTCTCCCTAGGTGGAAAAAGGTGAAGCTCTGAGCTTTGGTTTCTTGTTTGTTTGAATATACAGATGCAAGTGTATCATTCAGAAATGGTAGGGCCATCTTTGTGACTGTAGAGAAATGTGAGAATTGCACAAAAAGTGTCTTGCAAACTAAATTTGCGAGGAGTCTTTTCAGGGGCTGTGGGCAGAGATTACTAGTGAAGGGCAAGTGGGCAGTACAGTGCTGAAGTCCAAGAAGTCAGCTGTAATTCCTTTCTGTCACCTGTAGTGCTGCCCTTACATCTTCCCGGGGAGCTCTGCCTCAGCAATGCAGCTGGAAAGCAGAGTTTGTGATCAGAGAGCACAGCAGAGCCACTGACATTCTGAATAAAAAAGTCAGGAGTTGCTGGGTTCTTCCATCCATCTGATTGAGAAAGTAGATTTTCAGAGATGGCTGCCGAACAGCATTTGTGGCTCTGATAGACTCCTCCTTCTCATATGAAATGTGTTGTTCTGCACAGTGACAAGCTGATTAAGAGCAATTTTTTAGCGAGAAAATAGACCTACATTAGATGGAGAAGAGAAACCTTTTTAGCTCTTGTGTGAACATCCTTATACCAGTGGTTGTGCTCCAGTAATTAAATTCTGACAAACAGATGAACAAACAATCTCTAGGGGTAATGAGGCTCAGTCAATGAACCACAAGTGTTCACAAGTACTAACAATAAGAGAAAATACAATTGAAACCCCTGCATATCTGTTACTCAAAAAGCAAGTTAAGAACTAATTAAGGGAATTTCTGTTTTCCTCTCCATGCTTTGCATTTAGAAATAGATTTATAGAATATATTCTCCAAATTCCAGCATTCCGGTATTCTCAGATATAAGCATGAGAGTAGGTTTTGAACTCATTTATTTTAAAAAAGGGAAATTTAATAAATTCAATGCCCCACTTGACCAAAAGTTATCACAAGCATTATGGGCTTCCTTAAAACAAATTTGAAAACCTGTAACCAGAGAAGTGAAATCCTTCAAATTCAGTGTGCTCACCCTTTGCTTAGGGTGCATGAAATGCCAGCTCACGAAAATGCGGTTGCAGAAATTGAATACAGTTCCTTCCAGCCTGCTTGGTGATAGCATATTTCACATGCTGAAATGTAAGTATCTCTTTCTGCTCTTGGGGAAAAATGATAACATATGCCATCACCTTAACTGTGCAATAAAATAACTCCAATTGGACATGTCTGTAGAAAAGTGCTTTGTGTCATGTGATATAAATATCTACATTTTTTTAATGTCCTTTTTCTTATCACCCATGACAGAGGCCTGCCTTGCCACTGTCAGAATTGATTTTTTCCCTTTGAAGTATTGTTTCTTAGTTCTTCAGAATATTTTTTCCAGCAAAAAAAGATTGGCAAAACGACCATTTCATGTGACAAGTACAGATGGGGAGTTGACAATAAATACAATATCAACTTTGCCTTTTGCTTCAGCTTCTGGTCTGAGAGAGTTAATCCCATCAATGACAGTCACGTTAGTTTTATTGATATTTTGTAATCTGTCTTTCCTTTCTCTCCCTGGTTCACTGCAATCTGCTCTTGGTTAGTGACCTGTCACACACTACTGGTATCTAATTGCTGCATGTATCACTTTTTTTCATTTAAAATTGTGCTTTTAAGGGATCACATGAAGCATCTTGATGAAAAATGCCAATTGGTTCAATATGAATTATTTTCTCCCCTCTCTCCCTCAACAGATCCCATATTTAAACTGTATTCATCAGGGTGCTGTAAATGCTGAAAAATCACCAACAGGTTGATGCTTTCAGCTGCTCCAGAGCAGTGGAGATTCTGGAGAGATTTGGAAATGCATCCATATACACAGAGAAGTGATGATGGAGTGGCCCAGCTGAGAGTGTGGTACCAGGTCCATGATGAACCTTTATCACTAACAAGGAATCTGCTCCTTGGTTATGGAACCCATAGCTATAATGTGTATATTTTAAGTATTTTTCTTTAGGGCAGTCAATGATAACAAGCTCCAAGGCCTTGAGCACAGTAAGGGAAAACCCTAATGACTCAAAAAACAAGAGCTGACCTGAAGCTGATTTGCAGAATGTTGAGTGTGGTTCTAACATCCTACTCTGGGGTTTGGTTTCATACTTGTTCTCTCTCTGTAAACAGGAAGAATGACTTGAAAGCAAAGGGCTGCTGTGAGGAGGTTGATGTGTGTGCACACTGGCACGTAGGACTTGAACTTAACTGGGGCAAAGAAAGGCTTTGGTCTTTTTGTTTCCCTTTTTTCTTTTTTCTTTTTCCCCTTTTTTTTTTTTCTCCCCATTTAAATCTACATCTGTGTGCCAAAATGAAATGCCTGTCTTGTAAGGTGGAAGGCAGAAAAGTTTCTTTCAGTCCTCCTCAAGGTCCAGCCACACTGGACTTAACACCCCAGGAGCTTTTGTGTAAATCTCTTGGTTGGGGTGGCACTGACTTTGCAGAGAGAACAGGCTCAGGGACAGTATGGGCCAGGCACTGATGTTTCCCCTACTGGCATCCAAAGATGAACAACAGGATAGAAAAGCAAATGTAAGAGTTTTCTTCTCAGATATGACATTTTTTTCCTTTTCTCAATATTAGGTATTTTTTTTATCTGGAAAGGGGAGAAAAGCAAGCAGACTAATTTTTATCACTACTCTATTTACATATTTAATTTTTACTATTTATTTTAATATTTGCTGTTGAGATGGCCTGGTACACTGATGTGACCACTGATGATGTATTTTGTATCCAGAATACAGTGCTATATGAGGTTTAAATCCTGTGTCTCCATCATGGGATATGAGTACTGCAGAAGGACAGAGAGGCTGAATTAGTAAGCCACAGAAATTTCAGAATTGGAGAAATTATTTAAGAATCTAGCGTTCATTGATCCAGTTTCTTAAAATTTCATTTTACCCTGAGGCTTTCTTCAACCTTGAAATAAAAGGAATTTTTATTTATAACTAGTAATAAAGGCCTAAAAACCTGGAGAATTTAATTAGTGCATTTTAATAAAAATATATTTTAAAGAACTTGAGTGACTTGTAAACTTGGCAGTAGATATCTTTGGAATAAACTATAGTAACTATAGTTGGATGAAGGTCATGTTTCAGCCATATAAAAATTGGCCTTTAATTAATATTAGTTGCTGTTGTGGTGGTGTTCACACGAAAACCTCAAACCCTTCATTAAATGCTAAGTAAGCCTTAGAAATTCCCTTGTGAAGTTCTGTAGTCATTTTTCATATTCTTCTGTTGTGGTACAGAGAAGTGAAGTAATTTTCCTTCTACAAGAGCCAGAAATAGAACAAAAATTCCCCCAAACAGCAGCCACTTTATTGCCTCTCTTTGTGTTCATCACTTAAAACAGGATCACTTTTTTTGTATATTTATTTTTTAAGTTTCTTCTGAACTGTTTGCAGTCTAGGGATGGGTTATTTTATCTGGTGTATGAGTGAGTATTTCATGGTCTGTAGAGTTCTCCTTACCCTTTCATTTATTTATATTTCCTTTTGACTGTGCACCTTTTCCGCCACTCTTTCACCCAAAAGATGTTTCTAACCATAAACAAGGTCAATGTGTTTTGTCCTCCTGACCTATGTACAAGGATGCTGTGCAACTAATATTTTAATCTTGCAGAATTAATTTTAAAAAATAAATATTTTCATGACTTCTCCCCTCCGTGAAGGAAATCCTTGCGTTATACCTTTTTATCTTCCATTAGAGAGAGCAGCCCGGACATCTCACTTTCTGAAGTCTGTGTGCTAATGCTAAACACACAGCTTTGGGCAGAAAAAGGAAAGTTTTGACTGTAAATGAGAGGTTGTTTTTGTACACAGAGGCGTCTCCACCCTACCCGTCTGTGCACGCCGGCCCGTGGGCTCTTCTCCCCTCCCATCCTCCCACCACATTCTTCCCTCCAAGAGCTCTCTGCAGCTGAGAAATTAAGCCTCTTTACATATCCAGCCCCAATCAGTCCTGCTATCATTAAACCATTGCTGTGGGATCCCTAAATGAACTAACTCGTGCATAGTGTGCACTTTTCCCTGCTCCTTGCTGAAGCAGTCCCCGTTTGTGTGGATTTTTTGTGTCGCGGAGGCATTGCCAGGAAAGAAAAACTTCCTCCCACGGCACAAGAACAAAGCCCTGTTTCCACTCTGCCTGAAATTATTTTTCTTGAGATGGTCCTACAGGGACCTAAGCCATTTTGCCATTACCCCTTAGTGCTACTTTATGTGGGATTTATAATGAAATTGCTTTGACAATTTGGATAATGATGGAACAATGCAATAATTGATGAAACATTTTGGGGTAGAATGATTTCCTTTGGGAGACATCAACTTCTGCATTAAAATTGTAGTCCTAACGTAATACACTGAACCTTTAAATAATAATAATTTAAAAAGATAAAATAGTCTTTGACTGCATTGCTTAGTGTCTCTCACTGATTTTAGTTTCTGGTAGTTCTTAAAGTAAGATTGAAAAGGTCTGTGGAGCAGTAAAAGCCACATAGCTCAAGGATTCTGTCTCTGATAATCAAATAATCAAGGAATTACCCTGTTCGTAATAGTTCCAAGATAGACAGGAGTAATAGTTTGCTGTAATTTTCACTAAGTTGAGTAAATGAGCCAGTGAGAAGTGTTATGTTATAGTAACAGACAAGGAGAGGATTTTTGTTGTTGTTTTTAATGATTTCCCTCAAATTTTTAGTTTAGAACTTATTTGCTAAGACAGTAATATATTTTACAATGTCCATGTATTTTTTTTATTGTCCATCTAATGCTTTTTTATTTAAAGATGTTGGAGCATTTAACTTCAGTTACTTTATTAATGAGTAATCTCACTGAGCTTTTAATATAGATCAGAGAATTACATTTACTACTTCTGGAATATGGTTTCATTGATTTGTAAGTAATTAAAGAAGGTAGGCTGTACTTCATATTTGCAATTTGCAAACAGGAAAAGTGAAATTCGGAGTCCATAAAGGCAGACAGAGACCTGATCCATATACAGCACATACATTAAACCCTCTCCTAGTGCTCGGGGTTGTTTAGCAGAACAGTCAATCTCCTTCAGACACAGGACTGTTTGCATGGCTGGATTTTCGTCATGCTAATTTCCAGCATTTAAATGCTTTAAGGTAAAGCAGTCAGATCAATTGCTAAGAAAAACTCTTTAGAGAAAAATTCTTACAGCTGAGCTGTGAATTCCTGGAAAGGGAAGCTGAATCCTTGAAAGCACACCTCCACAGCGACAGAGAGCTCCTCGGGCACTGCACAAGGTAGATTTATCTCCTAATCAGAGTAGTTTTGCCACAGCTGCTTTAAGAAACCTAAACTTCATCTGTATCTCTGGCAACTGTGAAAGAGATGTTGAGTTAAAACATGTGACATTACGCCAAACAGATATGTTAAAAATAGTACTTAAAGGTTAATATAATAAAAGTGTTGTTCATGTGAGAGTGATAGAAATATTGATCATAAAAATAAGTAGTGGCCCAGAAATTCAGCTGAGAAGAGGAGGGGGGAACTAGTTGATATATGAAGAATTTGAGTTGTGACACCAAGATCAATGGTTGTATTTTCACCCAGTGAAGCATGAGAGCTTCAGATAAGGGCAGTTAGTCGGTGAAATACTGACTGACATACCCTTTTACTGCTGGCATTTGGTCTCCAATATTGATCTTGGCTGTCACTGCCAACAAAGTATACTGAGGCTGTATTTATGTTCAGATAATGTTGTGTTCAGTGTTTTATGAATTATTTCTAAAAGCAAGGTGTCTAAGGAGTTAATTTGAGCACCTACTCTGTTTTATTTGGTTTGTTTTTTCACAATGCTACAGGCTATGATAAACTTTTGCCAATCAGTCAGAAAACACGTAAAATCCTGTAATCCACACAGATTCTTTAAATCCAGAGATTTCTCTGCTGAGAAACAGTATTCTGTAAACAACAATTACATTGTTCTTTGACTGTCAATGCTGGGAACACCATTCCTGAGTGTGCAGAAGGTAGCAACTAAAGTGATTAAAGAACAAATCTTTAGGAGGAAAATCACTATTTCTTGTGTCAGTTTGGGGAAGCTGGAAGAGTTAAATTCAGGGCTTTTGAAAATAATAGTGATATTACTGCAAAACACATTTACTGAGAGACATGAATCAAAAGTTTTGACATTTTATTTTCCTTTACCTTTTTCTGCTGGCTCCAGCTGAAAATCATCTGTGAACAAGATTTTTTGGTTCTGCTCTCTTAAAATTAACAGTTTGATCTTGAGTCAGAAAGGCTGAGAGAATTCTCTGCTTGCTTCCAAGGTGGCTCAGGCAAAGCTGAGCCACCTTGGCTGGACCAAGGGTCGAGCTCTTCCTCCACTGCAATCAGACACTTTTGTGTGTCATGAGTTACTTGCTGGCTGCTTCAAAGAGGCAGAAGGGTTTATCTAGCAAAGAGAAGCACAACCCAAACAAAACCATTTTTCTGCTTTTCTCAGAGCATCATCCACATATTTGTAACTTCTGATTCATTTTTCTTATGTTTGGTCATACATGCAGGATTCCCTGTAGTTATGATAGGGAGCGGACGTGGGATGGTTTTTGTTGTAGCCTGGCAAACCTTGAACTTCAAGAGAAGGAAAGTCAAGGAAAGAAAGTATAATCCAAGCAAGAGATTCCCTGACTGCTGAGAGGGTCTGGTGTGCCTGTTCTAAGCTAGACTGGAGGGGAAGAGGTGCCCCTGTCTGTGCTGTGACTGAGTTTCTGTGGAGAAACAGTTAGGTAAAGTTATGTCATTTACCCAAGACAGCTTATGTCTGTCTTAGTCTTTGACCTCTTACTCAAGTTCATTTGCTTTCTTATAGCCAAATAACTCTCTGGGATAATCCCAGCCAGCAGAAGAAACATCACAAGAAAGTAATGAACTTAGAGACATGGAGCGATGTGAGGATCAAACTGGAAAATTGCATCAAGTTTTAAGAAGTAGAGTTTATCACAACAGTAGTTTAAGAACATAAGAGTTAAGACAGTGCATTTGCATGCAAAGTTCTGTAGCAGAAGTGAATAATACTGGAAATAGCTTAGTCCAACAATGCTGCATCCCAATTCTAGTAATGAAGATGCAGTTAAAGCACTGGGAACTGCCAGCTGTTTGCTTCTCTGTATAAAATTAGAAAGAACCTGTTATTTTTAAAATACAAATCCAATATTTTTACCTCTTTGCTTCAGATTTTGTTTTATACCCCCCATAAAATTGTGCCAAATACCAGGTAGGGCCATCACTGGTGGTGTGTTTTATGCTGAAGTTATCTGTTCACTGCACTGGATGCAAAGACTACCTGTGGTTTGGGTTGCAAATGGATGTTTCTCTGATGGGCTATTTGAAGTTATGACAGTCCTTCATCTTCTTTCAAACCCGAGGTTATACTGTACAGAGCAAGTCTAGAGATGCTGAAACATCTAAAAGCATAGGTAATGAGCATTTTAATTAAGCAAAGTGAGGAACCACAGCTGAGATACAGATGTACAGTATTACTGGACAGATCCTTCTCAGACTGGATTTTTAGTGGTGCTTCATGTTACTGTGGGTTTTCCTAGTGTTCCTGAGGGTACTGTGAACACCTTTCAGCTCAAATATGGTGAATTAATATTGTAATGAATGTAATACAGCATTATCTAGAGAAGCAGCAATTCTAGACATTGGATGAAGCCAGCTGATGTTATTTTTGCATTTTTACCTCAGGGAAGAGAATAAGAAGGTTAAAATTGGAAATTATGATGCTTTACTCATTAAGGCTTTTACAGTTGAAAATGAATATGGGGTTAGAAGGGATGCCTTCTGGACCATTAGAAGCAGTTCTTAGCACTTTTAAGATTTCACCTTTTTCCTGAAATAGGGAAATCATTTATGCATGTTATTAGTGCCTTCCTAGAAGACAAGGTATTTTTCTGCAATAAGCTTGAAAAATGAGACTTTTTCAAACTTTTTGTTTCAGTCAATCAGCTTTGATTTTTAAATCATGAAATTGTTTAGATGCGGGTGAGCAAATCTAAACACCTGTGAAACACATCTGCTAATGACAGCCAGCAACACATAGTGAGTTCAGTATTGAGCTAATGCTGCTCTGTTGTGAGCCCAAGTCAATCAGGATCCAATGGTTGTCTGTTTAAAGCAAGCCTTCTCAGAAATCTGAATTTTATGTTCAAGAAACATGTTTTCCATTTCTCACAATGAGTTTTGTGGGCTGAGTTCTTTCAGGCAACAGCTTTCTGGGTTCCTGGAAAATTGACAAGAAACCCTTTGGATTCTCAGTGTCCTTCCATCATGTTGGCAGCCTGCTCTTACCAGTGGTCCTCTGCTGTCCCTCTGGTCCCTTGCCACCCCTGCTCTTGACACCATGGCTAGAAGCATCTCTCCTGAGCGTGCCCTTCCTCCAGGGAGCCATGTCTCCCTGCTTACAGGAGCACAGGAGCAGCCTCAGAGCACACATGTAGCCTGTTTCAGACATCACCACTCTCATGTGCTGGGATTTGGCCTCCTTGGTTCCCTGAACATGTCAGGAGCTTCTGTTCCAGCCCCACCCAGTGCAACACCCAGGTTCTCTGTAGCCAGGGATCACCTTTGGACTTGACTCCTTTCTCTTCTTGGGTGAGATCTGGGGGGTTTGCAGCAGTCTGCAAAGCCCATAAATCATCAGAACCCCATTACCACAGATTAAAAAGATTTTCTCAGAAAGCAATTTCTGTTTGCAAAGACAGAAAAGGGGAACAAGGGGGGCTTTGGTGTATTTGATGGTATTTGCAGTTAAGGGCCCTCTGCAAATGTTCTCTTCAACAATTTTCAAGGATTTGATGCAGCAGGTGTGTCTTGGACTTTGTTTCATTTTCCCTCAATCCATCTCTGTCATGATTTAGAATTCAACAAAGGTGGTCAGGGGTGAATGAAACCAGACATTCAAAAAGAAAAAAGGTACAGCACACTTCAGGAGCATTTTACAATTATATGATCAAACAACCTCATACACTACTATTGACCTTAACATGATGACAATTTAAGAGCATTAATGATCTGTATCATCAGCATCTTCATCTGCCTACAGAAAAAAGGCAGAAGCAAGTATTAACATAGCTTGATACAGGCTGACTTCTTTTCTGATTTCACTTTATTTTGATATTCTATGTATCTTGTCCACTGTTACTGTTCACTGTAGCATCATCATCTTACCAGCTCCACTTAAACTGCATTAAATATTGCAAAAAATTGCATAAAAAGAGCTGTTTAGGTTTGGGAGTGATTTGAGGGCTGTTTGCAGTATCTTAGTGAGAGATCAAGCTTGTACTGCAACCATGTCTAATGACTTTTTGTTTCATAATTTAGAACGTGGCTTCTTATGTGAATATATATGCACATACATACATCTGTAACATGTATGCATTTATGTATATGTGTACACATTTATGCATGTCCATAAACATAGAAAACCAGAGTGCTCCACATCTGCCTTTCTAAGTGGCATCTGAGGATATAACGTTGAGCTCATAACCCATCATTTCTGTTCTCCTAGGCACTGTAAAATTCATTAAGCTAAGTAAAATGGCAAATTACTGGAGTATATAGAAGTGTGCTTGTTTGATTTTTGGGCTCTTGTCCACGTTGCTTACCGAGCAACACTGCCTTGTATTAGAAGGGTCGTGATTTCTGAAGACTCTAATAAAGTAAGTCATATTATGTGTGTGTATTAGAGTGTAGCAAAAAGCCTTTGTTCATTCTAACTGCAGTGGAGCTGACTTAATGCCCTGTTCTGCAGCTGCTCTCTAAAACTCACTCCAGTATTTCTTCTGCAAGAACCAGTTTTGTCCATCGTGCAGGTCTGCTCAGGAGTGTTTACACCAACGTCCTTTGAGATTTTTCTAGCCTGTGACCAGTTTAATGAAACAACTGGATAGTTGCTAGTGTAGAAAGCCAAGGAATACTTTCTGGCAGCAGTTTTATGTTGGGGTTTGATAGGCTGGAGTATCTGTACAAATCAGCCCTCAAGGTGTTCAGAGTGCAGAAGCATTCATGAGTTTACTCCTTGCATCTGGAACTCCCTTGTTGCAACTAAAGAGATGTCAAATCTTTTCTTTAAGTGTTTAGGGAATGAGACTCGAAGGAGTTGGCTTCAAAAGAGCCTGTCATCTGTTGGGTTTGCGTTTAGACACCTAAATGAGCAACCTAGTGTTGCAGGCCATTCGACATCCAGCAGGCTCCACTTATTTTGTTGGGATTGTTTATGTTGAACACTTCTGATACCTGACTGCATCTTCTGGATGGCTAATTGGGAGCTGCGCATGTTTGCTGTAGCTTGGGCTGGGTGTCCTTAACACCACTGGAAACCCATTCCAGGATCTCTTGTTTTCCCAATGCAGCTTGTTGGTACACATGTCAGTGCTCCTGGCAGGCTCCTGGGCTTTGCACATCATCCTGCTCACCTTCGGTCTGCTCTGCACGTAGTCCTTGCTCAGTAGCTGATAGCAGAGGCTAAAGGTGAAAAAATATGCTTAGACCTTCTCCTCTTCCCTCCCCATACACTAAGCAAGGGTAAGGAGAAGCAGCTGCCAAGGAATCCATCATTTGTCCTGGTTTGAAACCTATAAATAGCCAGATCATTAAAGGTGTCACTTACAAAACGCCTTTGTCACAGAAGCTATTTATGGTGTGGACTTCGGCTCTGCACGGTTTTCTAAGACTGCCAGAAGCAATGTTAATCTACCTGGGCAGTGAGGCTGGCAGAGCTGGTAGCGATTTCCTCTTCTCCTTTGCACTATTATAAATTCATTTTGGTGTAAAATAGAGCAAAATCTGGCCTCTTATAACTAAATAAGAAACAAAACTATCCAATGACCAGCAAAATTTTCATAAAAGTGTTTTAGATAGGGAAATAAAAATACTCCCATAATCTTTAGTGCTCTTCAAGGGAAAGGAAGGAAATGCACTTTTTATTTTAAAGATTTCACTGGATTGCTGCTTACTGTCTGGGGAACCTAGAAAGCCAGAGCTCAATGTCGAATACATGCGCTTTAAATGAGTTGTAATGAAAAGATACAGAAACAGAGCATGTGGTGGTTACTGGGCTTTTAGGAAACTCAGCAGATGCAGATTGATTTCAGTCCTTTGCCTCAGACCTAAGTTATTACCTTGGCCAGGTTACTCAGTTTGTAAAGGGAGAATTATGCATGGCTATCTGCAAGGGTGTCATAGAATGGTTTGGGTTAAAAGAGACCTTGAAGAGGCTCTAGTTTCAACCATAAAGGGACACCTTCCACTAGACCAGGTTGATCCAAGCCCCATCCAACCTGGCCTTGAACACCCCTGGGGATGGGGAGCCCACAGGTTGTCTGGGCAATATATTCCAGTGGCACCCTCACAGTAAAGAATTTCTTCCTGACGTCCAATGCAAATCTACTTCACTCAGTTTGAAGCCATTACCCCTTGTTCTGTCACTAGAAGCCTTTATCAAAAGCCCCTCTCTAGCTTTAATGTGGGCTCTCTTTAAGTGCTGGAAGGCAGTCTAAGGTCTTCCCAGAGCCTTCTCTTCTCCAATCTGAAGAATCCAAACTCTCTCAGCCTTTCTCCATAACAGGGGTGCTCCAGCCCTCGGAGCATCTTCATGGCCTCCTCTTGGCTTTCTCCAGCAGGTCCCTGTCCTTACAGTGCAGCCCAGGGCACGTTTGGCTTTCAGGGCTGTGAGTGCACATTGATGGGTCGTGTTGAGCTTCTTGTCCACCAACACTCCCACATCTTCTCCCCAGGACTGCTCTTGATCCATTCTCTGCCCAGTCTGTGCTTGGGATTGGGATTGCCCTGACTCACATGCAGGACCCTGCACTTGGCTTTGTTGAACTTTATGAGGTTTACATGGGCCAGCCTGTCCAGGTCCCCCTGGATGTTCTCCCTTCCCTCCAGCATGTCAACCGCACCACACAGCTCCGTGTCCTCGGCAAACCTGGTGAGGCTGCACTCAAACCACTGCCCACGTCACCAAACGAGATGGTTGTCACCATTCCAACCCCTGAGAAACGCCACTCGTAGCTGGTCCCCATGTAGATGTTGAGGTATTGACTGCAACTCTTTGAGTGCCACCATCCAGCTGGTTCCATATCCACCGAGTGGCCCAGTCTAATCCAGTTCAGAGATGAGGATGTTGTGTGGGACAGTGTCAAATGCTTTGCACAACTCCAGGTGGATGACATCAGTTGCTCCACCCTTATTCAGCAAAGCAGTTTTTTAAACTGATGGTGTTTCAGTTCATGAAGCCCTCAAATACACTAGAATCCTTCATTTTGCACTAGAAACATTATGGATTAGGTGCTATTATTATTTCCTCAGCTTCTTCTGTAGTTCTAGTGTTAACAGCAAGCAACGTGATTTGATTTCAGATCAGCAAGGGTGTCTTCCAATAACCAAAGCCATTTAAATAATGAAGATTTTCTCTTTATTAAAAACACAGAAACGAATGTTACTCAAATCAATTATCACCTAAAAAATGCTTTGCTAATCAAGTTGAGAGACTCTGCCTGTTCCATTGTTTCAGTAATGCACTGAATATGACAGGCCAGCTTGACTGAAGACAGCCAGTGTATATATATATATATAAATATATATATGAGTGTGTGTGTGTAGCACAGCTGATGCTCGCTGAAAGCTTTTGTGTGGTGAACCGTGACATTAATAGTGAAATCAAGGTTTGCTAGCTGACAGACATCAATTTGCCAGAGGCCATCCCTCCACTCCACCCTCCCTGGTACGTTTGTGCACTCACACACACACACACGGACATCTCTTGTCTGCTGGACATATCTTGATTTCTGGCAAATCCTATGGATACTCGCAATTTCTCCTCTCAAGGCATTTGCCAGCCAGGCTCTCATAATGTCTCGTGAGCATTCCTGCAGGCTGAAAAAAAAAAATAAGTAAGAAGAATTACAGATGATTCAATTAAACTGATATTGTTCACAACAAAAATGAGAGCAAATGCAATTTGGGTCCTGTTCATGTGACTTAATTATCTCTTACCTCCCCACTCCACCCCCTTTTTTAGAATTTAAAAACAATTATGATATAATTGCCAATCTGGAGATCCCTAGATATGCAGTAAATATGCTTTGTCTCACTGAATGCTCTTTTTCCTGATACAGAAATGGGACCTTTTTAAAAATGCACACACACAAACACCAAAAAAAAAAAAATCACATAAAGTCATCAAATGACCTTCAAGAAATAAAACTCTGTAATGCTGTATACCCAGGAAAGACATACCCATGTATTAAGTGAGTGAATTGCTAAAGTCATTGAAGATAATTAGCTGTGTGCATTTATAAGATGCGCACACTTTCAACACTCGAGGCAAATCCCTAGAAGTCAATTGAGACCTTCTCTGATAGAGGCATGGAGGTGCATTTGAAGACCAAACATGCCTTTTTTTGCCTGAATTAGTAACGTTTCAAAATTTACTAACAGCTTTTTAATGTGTAATCAGCTTGACTTAATGGGCAAGAAAAAAATCGCGATCATTAGGATGCCCATACTGAGCGTATATATTCACGCGGTGGGAAAGTGCCTTGCAGTATACAGTAGTTTGGAGTAAGTAGGATCCATTACCCATATCTGATGAAGGGCTGTCAGATATGAAGCAAATTTAGAGACCTGCTTGTCCCTTCAGCTATTCATCACTGCTGAGCAGCTCTAGCGGCAGCCAGTGGTATTTTTAGAGAGGAGAACAGTACGGAATTTCTCCGTGTGCCGAACATTAGCTGATCCCATTACTCAGAGCTACTCGGAAAGTCACAGCTGACACATCAGCCTGGTGGCAAAGAAGAGCGATTGGCTCACAAGGGAAAACACAGAGGAGACGTCTGAGGAGGGTACATTTGTGGGGACGTTGCCACGTTGAGACTTTCGTCAGCTGAGGTCCTGTGTTACTTTGGAGTCAGCAACAAAATGCAAAGATAATTTTTGAAAGGTACATTTTCTCAGGATTCTGTGCAATATTGTCCAGGTACATTGTCACATAGTACATGTGATAGTTGAATAATAACAATAATAACTCATTGTTAGCTCCTTAAAGCATCCAGCAGCTGAAAAAAGGTTTGTCCTGAGCTTCAGGATATTTTCAAAATAATGTGGGCATCTGACTATGAACAAGCTATTTTGCAAACAACCAAAGTCATCTGTATTATTATTTATCATTATTTCATCAAAGAAAATCCATTTAGTTTAATGCTCATTTGACTTGCTTCTCTTTAAGACCTCCAAATCCTAATAATATGTCGAACACACTCCAGAATGTCAAAATAGTAAATTGTATGTAATTTTCTTTGACAGTAAGTGGATGAGTCCTTGCCAGAATTGTTCCTCTTTATATCCAGTGTGAAGTCATTGCTTTTCTTCTGTCAAGTGATATTTGACTTTTTAAAACCTACTAACAAGAACACCGCTGACCTTCTCGTATCAAATTCAGCTCAGTGAGGCTATGGGGAGCAGGGAGAAGTGGTCAGCAGGCAGTGGCCTTCTGCCTGTTCTGCTGCAGCCCCAGCTCCACACCATCAAGAAACAAGGGTGGGCACATGTGCCAAACATTTAAAAGCTGGACAATTCTTTAAAGAACGTCCTCTTTTTTTTTTTGAATAGCTCTAGTACTCAGCCCCGAGCGCTGCGATACTGAACTTCCAAAGCTTTGGGCTCACAATGAATAGCATTCATCTTTGCTTCTGGTTCTGATCTTGTAAAAGCTAACTCATGCATGCACAACATGATAGACCATGTTACGCCTCAGAGCCTTTTTCAGAGCTATCATCTAATACATTTTTTATAAGCCACAGTGCATTCATAGAATTCTGCCTCAAAAGGCATTCGGCTTTAATGGCTGCACTGAAATGTCTAGGATGGCTACTTTTGCTTTTTGAAACAAAAGGGTAGTGAAAATGTTGACATTTTTTATAGTAGCCTTTATATTTCAGGGCTTTTTTTACTAAAGGTATGTTGTTTAAAAGTAGAAGAATGTCTACAGAAAAGCTTTTTTCTCCTAATCCTAAATGAAAAGGGTCAGAATTTTGGCAGCCAAGAAGGTGTGTGCTCTTTGTGGAAGTGGTTATTTGAGTGTATTTTATACCACATATATGCACATGTGTATGTGCATCTACAGAGTGGCTGATGGTGGAACAGGTTAGATTAGGAAAATATTAGGAGCCAGATTTCAGTGTCAGTCCTGTGATTTAGCTCAGATTAGCTGATAACAACAGAAGGGAAGAGTAAAAAACAGTTCATGGGTATAATTTTGTTACATGCATCAAAGTACAAAAAATCCCCGAAAAACCACCAAAATTTCAACTGACTAAGGAATGCTTGAAATCTATATTTACCCTTATTTAGTCTACCCCAGTAGATGGACAAGTTTGCAGTCTCACTGAGAAATTGGTTTTCTGAAGAAGATTGGTAATCTGAGGTAAACAACAGTGCTCTTGAATTTTTCTAGTTCTCTGCAGGCAGGACTACATTCATTTGGCTTGCTCTGATACATTTTGAAGATTATTTTTCTTATGTATCAGAAATTTGATTTAGCAGCTGGAGGTATTCTTGTGTTTGTATGTAACTGGAAAGCTTGTTTGTCTTTAAAATCAGAAGGATATTTGTACTGGTAGAAAAATTGAGATTTTACCTCCTAATGCTTTCTTGGAGACCCAAGATAAAAATTCTGTCAAAGTATTTTAGAAAATGCTTTTCCTTTTTTTTAAAGATACTTCTAAAAGGCTTCAAGATGAAAATTCTGTGAACTGCTGGTTATGAGTGACTCATTTTAAAATCCGAGTTTGGCTCTATGCTTGTACTTTGAAAATCTGCAGAGATGGAGAGTGTGTCACAATCTGGGCTTTTGATTCACTTCTGCACAAGGGATAGAGTGTCTTCTGCTCTGTCTTAAGAAGAATAATTTTTCTTGATGTTATTGTCCTAAAGTGACTTTATAATAAGAGTCTGTATATATCTGAGTCAAATTAGAGGCTAAGACCAGATAATTGAATTGTATCTTTTGTGAGGTATTGGGTGGAAAAGTTTGTCCAGATTTTATAATATTTCATTATCTAGAGCTGTGTACAAGTCGCTACACTTTGCTTTGGCTTGGCATCTTGTTGCCCAAACAAGCTGACAGCCCATTCTCTGGAGGTGTCCAAGGCCAGGTTGGATGGGGCTCTCAGCAATGTGGTCTAGTGGCAGGTGTCCCTGCCCATGGGACCTAATTGATTGCCTAATTAGGCATTGACCTAATTGTCCCTGCCCTTCCAACCTAATTGATCCTACAGTCTTCTGCCCTTGATCTCATCATACATTTAGGTATTGCGCTTGTGGGTTTATTTTGATTCTAACAATTATTGCAAGCAGTCCAAACTTTTGTACATGTATGTCTTTCTACAAGACTTAAATATCATTTTCCTTTCAGGGAAAGCCCTGGGGTAGGGTCTGACTGGACAGAAAGTTGCCCAGGAGTCAGTTCTTCACCGTTGCAGCACAGAAGGACAGTATTGGGGTGTCCTAAAAGGGTAGGCAACAGGCCAGGAAAAGGGATTCTTTCTCCATTTGATACCTGTGTGTCCATGTCTATACACTGTGTCCAGTTTTGAGCTCCCCAGGACAAGACACTGTACAAGGCCTGCTGGGGTGTGTTTGGTGGAGGGACACCAGGATAATTAGGGATCTGGAATACATGATGTAGGAGTGGCTCAAAGAACTGCCTTATCCTGACAGAGAAGGGGAAAGGGAAGTCCTAAAGGTGTTCTGAACTATTTATTGACAGGTTACGAATACAACAGAGCAAGACACCTTTTTTTCCCCAGAAGTGGACAGAGTACATAGGACAGGAGACAACAGGCACAAGGTGTTAGCATGGAGAGGCAAATTTTGATATAAGAAACTATTTTCACCATGGCGTGGTCAAACACTGTAACAGGAACCCAGAGGGACTGTCCTTGGAGTTACTGAAATATCTGCACAGCCCTGAGCAACCTGATCTAGCTGGCCCTGCTGTGAGGGTGGCTTGGCCAGGTGACCTCAAGATGTCCCTTCCAACCAAAATTACCCTGTGAATGTGTGCTGACACAGGCTCTCTCTGTTTAACAATGCAGTCAGGAAATTTGAATGCTGACAAAAGGGAAGAGGTCAGTTCTTCCTGCTTAAAGAATTTGTGTGAATTTAAACCAAAAAAAACCCAAATTAAATATCCTTGTTTTGAGGTTTGCACAACTTGTGACCCGAAGTGAGCAAGTTAGAATTCTTTGTCACATCCTGCAGAAGCAAAAACCACATAGCTGTATTTTGCAATGATTGCAGCAGTAATTTGTGGTTCTTGCAGGATATAAGTATTTGTAGCCACCTCCATTGCACTCTTAAGTTTCGATATGGAAAAGGAAGAACTTCTTGGTTCCTATGGGACGAGCCAGCAGTGAAGTATGTCTTCAGAATAACTAAATGCCTACCTTTCTTTTTGCTTTTCTGACATCTAGAAGCAGATTTAACATATCTAACCTTTTAAAGCTATAATTAGCATTAATTTCTAGTGCAATAGTATTCAGAGAGCTCGGTCGACTTCAGTCGCTTGATGGACAAATATGTAAGAGACCCAGACTTTGTTTCACCTTCTCCAACAAAAACAATTAATTTGATTGTTAAGCTGCATGTGCAACTCCTGACAAGGCCCCAGTTGGACCTTGTAGACAATTGTAGCCATCTTAAATGTTCACCCATTGGCGGCCTTGCACAGCTGGTGGAAGGAGAGTTGGCACTACAGAAGGGTGCCTCAAATATTTTAGGTGCTGCTAAGATAATACATCTGAGATTTTTTGCAGGAAAAGGGTTTGTCAAAGACCAAATTTCTATTAGTGTACAAGGACCTGGAATAAGACCTGGGTCTTGAGTCATGGTGCAGAGCCTGTGCTGGTTTTATACTCTATCTACTGTGATCCTGATCATACCCCTCTACCTGAAACATGATGGGATGCTTTGTAGAATTTTATTTGGTCTGTTTTCTCCAGAGAAGTGTGTTTTGCACACCTGTGTCCCTTCTGAAAGAGGCAGTGTGTCATTCTAGATGTTTTTAAAAGCAGCAGACAGCAAACTCACTCAACATTTCTGCGATAATGATGACAACCACTGGAATAATATAAACCACTTACTAATCAGTTTGCAAAGGCAGGACATCTGTTTTACACAATACAGAAGCAAATTAAGGAGGCTTTCACAGTACTCTGAAATTGTGTGTTAGACTTTAAAGAGAGAGAGACACAGAGAAAGGAACTAATAGTAAATAAATTGGACCATAGTGCTAGTTTTCATCCAGCTGTATGCAGCTCTAAAACAGCTATCTAAGAAAGGTACCTATTATTTATTAACTTGAGATGACTCCAAAAAGCAAATCCTCCATAAATTTGTTTCTAATAAAGCTTTCTAATCTCAGGAAGTTCCTGGCCGAAGTTATGCTGGAAGAATATGTCCTCAGTAACAGTTTTCACTACTGTAATTCCAAGAGGCTCTTGCCTGTAGACACTTGGCTTTTTAAAGGTTCAAAGGTGTACCATGCAGGTGTACCATGTGTTAGGTGCTGACTTTAAACTACTCAGTCTTACCTTGCATTGCAGAAGGAAGAGAGGGAGTCTGGGATTTATGGCATCCCAGATTTTATGGGTTTGGTTTGTATGGCTTTGTAAAGGTTCAGCTTCCTAGTAGCAGCCCCAAAGCCAGTTCTCACTGCCTCTGAGAAGCTCCATACATCATCTCCTGAGCTAAAATTTTCATGCATGTGTTCTGAGAGGTAGTATTTGGGCAGGGAGGAGACCGACTCAGCTGCTTTCAGGGATTAAGTGTGAGAGTCAGGAGTAAAACGCATGGGCAAAATTTAGATACAGATGTGATTTAGGATAGGCATTGCACATCAGCTTGGAAGCAGAATACTCTATTTAATTGACTTTCTTGGATATGTGTTTCAATAGACAGCTATATCTGGCAGGGTTTAGAATGTATCTGGACAGAAATCCTAAAACTAATTTTTATCATTGTCTGGTCCATGGCAAGGATGCTAGGTTAACCTGTTTCTTATTAGATCTAAAGACTAGTGGGATTGGAATCCGAGCTTATGTTTCCAGCACATAACCACATCAGTACTGTTTGGTTAAGCAAACTCATTTAAAATTGGGAGAATATCAGTCAGAACTACACCTGATTGCCTGGAGAACCCAGTCATGGAATACACACAGTGCTGTGCTCTGAATGCTTTAGATGGCACAACTTATAACCAAAATCTGATGGTCCAGAGAAAATGAGTCCTTTTGGGAAATGCAGACGTTAAAGATCTGAGCACATGCAGCCTTTAACTAGGAGAAAAATGCACATTTAAGTTCATCAATTCTTCCTTTTTTCTTGGAGTGGGGAATGTACTGATTGGCTGGATTTCGGTAGAAATTGCTGGCTTTGCTAATGTTAAGAGTAACACTTGCCCACTTGAAAGAAAAGGGAATAACTGAATCCATTTGTGGAATGTGTGTATATTATCCCTTTTAATTTTCCTGGATATGCAATTCCCACCTTCATCTCAGAGTTGGAAAGTTTAAGATATAAATCAAAACATACCATTACAAAGGATGTGTGGAGCTCTTAAGGAATTGGTTTTCATTTAAGTCCAAAGTAATGATGTGAAGGTTTTCTTTCATCTGTTTATTTTTTAAAGGTGGTGAAATATTTAGTACACTGTGCTACACTTTTGCTTTCTAGATTAAGTGTTCTGGAGACCTATCATCTTTAAACTGAAATGGCACAGGAGAGTAATAATGGAGCAAGCCTCCACTATAAGCTTTTTCTAAACCAAAAATGTGTGAAAGTTTGGATTTTGGGGAGCTACTTGATGTTTCTCCCAGCTGATTCTCTCATCAAGGGTGACAGCAAAGACTTGCGGTCTTCTGTAAAACTGTGGTTTCCTCTGATGTCCATGGGTTTAATTTGTCTAGAATTAAAAGCTATCAGGACTCCTAGCAGTGCTGCACTGCAGCAAGGATGGGCATTGGTGTAGCAGCACACCCGAGTGCTCTGTCTCCTGTTACTTTAGCATTTGCAGAGGAGTGTGGATTCATTGACTCTCTCCACACTTCTCCCTTAATATAAAACACCTCTGGTCTGCACAATACTGTCTACAACAGGCTTAGAACTTGCTGCATAACTTAGCCTAATGATTAATTTTATTTCATTTCGTGCAGTTCTCTCTTTCTACCTGGAAACAGAGATATTGCAACACTGCCAGAGCATCTCTAAGAATCAGCACTGCTCCAGACACTTCTAGCAGCTGCGTTTTGTGAACTCTTAGGTGCACATTACATCAATACATATTTTTGGACTAGAGGCCCACAGGGAGCCCCTGGCATAATATTTTTGCAGTAATTCAGGATTGAACTCCCTGTGGTTAGGATATACAAAGATATTCTAAGGATGGCAGCGATTTGTGCCTTCTGCACAGTGTTTCTCAAACCTCAAAATGTCTTTCCCTCAGCAATTTAAAGGTTGCTGTTGGCTGTGACTGCAGGGGAAAAGACATTACTGTTTCTGTAAAGAAGTTAGTTGTGAACATGAAAAAAACTTCAGTAATTTCTCTAAGGGGAGACACCAAACCTCATAAAAATATTGACAGAGCTTATGCATAGCTTTTCTGCGCTTTGTCGGTTATAAATAAAATAAAGGTACCCAGATTACATTTCATAATAGAAGACAGGTGAGCTGAAAAATTTATAAAGGTGTGAGAGAATTAAGAATGATAATTTTCAGTTAACATTTGAATGATGTGGCTCTATTATAAACCATTTAATGCAAGATGCAAATGAATGCACCTGAAAAGGGAACTTCATGTTTGTGGGTTTACTGTAATTGAGCACAGTATGAATTTGGAGGAGTTCTTAGGGGAATGAAGGTTTAAGGCAAAATATGACTATTCTGCTGAAAAGCTCAAAAATGTTTTAATCAAGCAGAAAAAACAAATAGGAATCTCAGGGTACTCTTTGGGGGCATGTGAGACCACAAATCTTGAGTAATCAGGAGGCTCTAAGGCAATGGGAAGAGCCCCCCAAAATTGGTTTTGTGCTACTGATGTTCACTGTGGAAAGTTCCAGTTCCTTCCAGATCTGACATGCTCAGCACTCCCAGAGCAGCAAATTTTCTCCCTCATCAGAAAGTTTTGATGAGAAGGTGCCTTAAAGCCATCAGCGCTCATGGAAGAGAGCAAGAGACACCACTGCCTCTTATGTGGCCAACAAAAGGCCAGTGCTAGCCCCAGGTCAGCTTTCCCAGGAGTGGGTGTGCCCAGTGTCTGGTCTGCTGAAATAAATTAGCTGTGTTTGAGGGATGAAAATGGCACTGGTGGCATGCAGAGATGGAAAAACCCAACCCCAAAGGCCTACAGCCGCTGGGATCAGGAGGAGCAGCGGGGCTGGGGGCATCTGGCAGAGCGGCAGGCAGGAGCTGGGGGTGATAGGAAATTCGTTAATTACAGAGACAAGTGCTGTTCAAAGACACGAACAGGAGAGTATCTCCTCCCAGGAGAAGCTGGAAGATAAATATTTGCTTCACGATGAGTAAGTGAGGTCGTGGGGAGGCCTCCGCTGGCAGGTCTAGAGACACTGCTTCAAACATAAACATTTGTGGGGATACCTTTAAATACTGATGCTTTCCTCCTCTCTGGGAAAACACTGAAAATAGCATTTTCTAGCCCAGAGCCACTGAGCAGGAGCAAGCAGTTGCAATCTGTTGACATGGTATGTTAAAAGCCACAATCTGTATCTGGCAAGCGAGCGGAGGTTTTGAAGTTGGACTTGAAGTAGCTGAGGTAAATAGGCAGGAATGGGTGCTTTGGTCTTTAATTTGTATTCAGTTTTAATAACATTTAATTGATTTTTGAAGTATTTTTGGAGCTTTCAAATAATTTGTAATGGTCTTTCAGAGCTTTAGATATAGAGCATCGTATTTCCAGTTAAAGATTCATTATTTAATTAATGCAGTTCAGTCAAGTCCTGATAAATATGAGCACCATCAGAGCTATTTTTGTTTCCTGATTCATTTCTCCAACAGGACTGAGGAAACACGGCCTTGAACCATGTTTCTAATGGTGAATTAATTTCCTGCTGAATAAAAACAAGGAAGAGAATTATCTGCATATACTCTACCAAGGATTCTACCACATAATACAGAGATTAATAATATCATTACATTTCTCCCCCTTCCGAACACCTTACTTGACTTTACTAAGCCACACACTTTGAAGTAGAAAGCCAAACACTGAACAGAAATAGAAGCTAACATATAAAAAGATTAAGAAAAGAAAAATAACATTCTTAGCTTTGATTCGGCTGCACAGTTTTTATAACAGAAAATCAACCTCTGTTCCTAAACAATTTATATGCTGTTTGGCTATTAGCATTGCTGCCATTTAAAGCGCTCTCCTTTTTCTTCCCTCTCCTCTCACCCCCAGTATTTAATTTTTATACCTGTCATGAAATGGTTGGGGTCAGAAGTCAGCATAGAGTGCATCATTTGTACATTGTGTCTCTTTTCCTCATGTGCCTCTGCTGCCAGAGAAATTGAACTTTTGTCCATTAAAAATCCATTTATTGTGTCTTGACTTCACTGAACTAAAGAACAGGACATTTCATCAAACAGTACAGTTTAAAATCAAATTAAATTGTACTAGTGCCCAGAAAATGTGACATGATAAAAACCCCAGCCATTTAAAAAATCTTTTTAAAGACCTTCCTGATTTCACTTACTGGTACTTCCACATGTCCTTTGAAGTTGAAACTGGTCAGTGATGCAAGGACTCACCATGGGACACCTAAAAGGACCCCTTTTGTCTTTTTTTTTCCCCCTTTCCTTCTTTGCATAAAGCAGGTGGTGAACACTTCTGACAGATTCATGCTCCCTCAGGTTTGACGCCTGCAAGCTGAGTCTGGGTGTAAATGGTCCTCAGCTGTGATGTCCTTGTCCTTTGAGGTGATCCTGTGATGGACATCACTAGCAGTACAGAACTGCCATCTACAGTGATGACTTCTCTTGGAGCACCATCTGTTTTGAGTAACTCAGTAGCAAACCCATAAAAATCAGGGGAGGCAATGCTTGTCCAGCAAAGTTCCCTGATGGCCTTTCAGCTTGGTTAAACACATTCCCCCCAAAATGGGGGTTGCATCATATATTCTTCTGTAACAGCCTGGTCCCTTTATTGCCTTAGGTACCCACAGCTTGTAGGGGAGAGCCTCCCTAAATAGGGTTCTTATCCCAGTTGCAGTTTCCTCAATGATGATGTGCCACTGGAGTCAGAGAATCTAGAGTTTCGCAGATGGATTACAGAATTAAATTGTGCAACTTGCAGGGCTACATATGGGCAGAGTTTCTGGGAGTCGGGGAATGAAACCAGGGGCTGAGAAAACACCCGCACTCCAGACCCCAGTGCACGGGCAACAGCTGGAATTTGCACGGCTCCTTATTCAATTAATATTCAGAAGCCACTATTGCATTTTCCCAAGAGCAAAGAGACAGTAAAAGCAAGCTGCTACGTCTGTCTCCACTGTTTGTCCTCCCCCTTCTGCAGTGTTGGGCCGTTTGGTTGGTTGTTGGTAGTGTTTTGTTTCTATTTTAACCTCTTATAAATATGTGTAACATTTGGCAAAGAGGCAACTGGGGACCGAGAAGAGAGCAGCAAAGTGGTGTTTCAGAAGCCAAGAGAGAAGCATGTTTGAAGTGAATTGCACCAGATTTTTGTTCAGATGGGAAACGCTTGATTTGGTTTTTGCTTGACTTGCTGCCATGCGTAGTGAACTGCTGAGATGCTTGTTTGTAGTTAAGATCTTTCTAAGGTATGGTTTGGGTTTACAGGCTAACCAACAACAAGAGGATGGTGTACTACAGTGATAAATATTTATTTGGATATAATGATCACAATGTTTTTAAAATGTAAGCAATGGATTAAATACAAATAAGTTATCACTGCCTTTCACTTTTGAAAAATGAGGTATATCTTTTCACTTTTGGACTGTACTGTGTATTGTGAGTGGAAGCAGATTACAAAATGTTATTTAGAAAACATGATTTATAGACCCTTCTTTTGTTTATATATACATAAGAGGTAGCCATTCTGTGTGTGTGCAGAAGGAGGACAGTCAGTATGATGGTTCTCCCAAGGTGCTGAAATGGAAGATCAGGCCAGAGAATATATTCCCTTATGGTGCTTTCTGGACTGAGGTGTGTTCTGGCCCTTGAATTACATGTAGTACACAGGCTCCAGACTCAGTTTGCAGGCTGATTCTTTGGCAACCTGCTTTTTTTTCCTGCTCAAGGCCAGCCCTGGAGAAAGAGAGGTGAAAGAGAGTTAACTAAATTTCATAGCTTGTTACTTACTTTCTTCAATGGATTATTTCAGCCTAGAAATCATTTATCATTTCTTGCAAAGTATTGACAAGTGGCCAAAAGCTAAAAGGAAGTTGTAGAAGTAATTTTTAGTTTGCAGTCAAAATGAGAAGCTTTGGGCAATCTGGCTCCCTTCTTTTCCTGACCCACCAGCATGAGGGCAGTGACAATGGGAAGCACTACAGTATTTTTTCATGTACTTTGTTTTGTAATAAGTCACCTCAAATAGAAGCTTTTAGTCATTCACTCCAACATAGGCTGAGGAGATACAGATCAATGGTCTTGGCTTCAGTGTTTGGCTTTTTGATTTCAGGATTTCCATGCACACCAGTTGCATCCTTTTAATGGCAAACTATTTCTTTTTTTCTGGTACCTCATCATGGTTTAAATAATTGATTTTGGTTTCTACTTGTACCCTTTCTTCTATTTTGACAAATTACAGTGTTCAGCGTTATCATTGTCTTATAAATGATATAACAACTGCTTGTGAATGCCCATAAGTTTTTATTGTTGTGTGTGAATGTTAAAAACAATACTGCAGAATGGCACAGAGAAGGTTTATCAGAATAATGTTTGCATTTCCTCTAGTAAAATATCGTACCATAGTACAATTCCTGGATAACAAAGCCATAGATTCTCTTATCTATCTGTGTCATGGTAATGAATCATGTACAGAGCTTCTAAATAGAAGGTGTGTGTTACATCTGTGATATGGATAGATAGAATCATAACTCTTCTAGATATTGAAGGGTTATGAGTCATCCAATGCCTGAGAAAATTAGTGCCATCCCCAGAAGTTCCAGCTCTTGTTTCCCATGACTGAATGGTATCATGGGCTTCCTGATCACACATTGCAATGTGTGTGTGCTGAGCGAGCATCAGGCACAGAGCTGAAATGCAAAGTGATGGAAGTTTGAAGCATTTTTGGGCTAGGAGGGATCAATGTGTGTACAACCTTTTCTGTGTGGGAGAGTCGGGCTTCACTTGCGCATAATGGCACCCCTAGGGAATAGATGATATTACAAAGAAAAATTTATATCAAGTCAGATTTGGAAAAAAAAAAAACAAAACCATTTCCTCCAAGGAAATACACTTTATTTCCTAAATCATTTCCTCCTTTTTCAGCAAATTTTCTGCAGGGTGCTGACATCCAGACCACTGAGTAATGTTTGGACCTCTGGGGTCATCTGCTCCAAACTCTAAATCAAAGCAGACCCAATGAGATCAGGATTCTCAGGGACTTGTCATGCCAGCACACACAAAAAGTCCAGGAGAGAAACACCAGATTAATTCTTTTAATTCCCTCTTGTTAGTAATATGTTGTTGTCATACTTTGCTTCTTTGTTTTAGTTTGAGAGGGTATTAATGTGTGTCTGAATGGGATTAAACATGTATAAATCTTGCAGTGACTGATGATTTAGGAAATCGTTGTTTTCTTCAGCTGGAAGGTTTTACTCCTGAAAAATGCTCCTAGTATTTTTTGAAAGCTTAGTCAAAATCTTAAACTTAGGTAAAGATACATATTTTGCTAAAAATCTATTAAGCATTAATTTCAATCACTCTTTAGAAGAACACAAAAACCTCAACGAGACACCTAACCATGTGAATAAAAGAACAAGTTCAGGCACTTAATGTGTTTAAAATTCCTGCTTATTTCATTGTGGGATGGCAGGAATGTGGGACAAACAAAAAGCCTCAAGTCTGAAACAAACCTGGTGCAGGAGAGGGGCAAGAAGGCAATGCAGGAGGGGGATGAGGCATGGGAAACCATGGCATAGCTCCTGCCCTTTTCATTCTCCATTCCCTAGAAAGCCAGAACTGTGACAAAACAACCTAAAACAGCAAAGCCATGGGAGGTTGCACCCTGCCTTTCACCTTTTATCTTCCCTGGCCCTACTGCAGGCAGTGCAGAGTTCAGTGTTTGTGTGGTTCTTCTCTCCTAGGAAATCTCACCAGTCAGGAAAACAATCTTAGCTCTTTTAACACTAATGAAAGTTGAAGGCAGTAAACAAAATCATGGAGTAAATCATCCAGTGCTGACATGTCTTTTGGAAGCAAAGAGCCTTTCATTCGAAGATGTGAAATAACATTTCCGTCGTGTTTTTGCTCGTCTGATAATTAGAAGTGATTTAGGATGGCAGTGAAGGTGTCTCTAATGGGCACCTTGTGGGTCTTAATAAAAGGAAGAATACATTAAATGTAGTGATTTGTGATTGGGCTGATGGGGTTAATATTTTCTTAGAATATAGCTGGCCATTTTTCTTCCAAGTAGCAATGTAATGTAATTATAAGTACCTTAGTAGATGGACTCAATTGCTCCTATCATGAAAATTAATTTCAGGAACATGCTGAGGCTTTCTTTCATTTCTTCTTTATTTCCTACACTGTGCAGGGGGTAGCAGGCACATACAAATGAAATTATGTTTGAGCAGACCTCAGAGAGGCCTGGCCAGTTCTTGTGAACGACTGAAATTGAAATCTGTGGGGAAGGAGAGCATTTCTTTTTACATTCCTTGACATATTTTGCATCTGTAAAACTCACAGTTTTCTCACATGCTCTTTCAAAGCACCTGACAAAGCTAGACATGTATCTCCAAATTATAAAAGGGAAAAATGAAATATGCTGAGTTTTCCGAAAATGTTTTCTCGGAACTAACTGAGCTATGATTGCAGCTTTTCCAATAAGTTTAGCCAAGCTTTATAATCAAGCTTCTTCAGCACATGTAAATGTTCTTGTTGTAGTATTTCTAAGCACTTGAATACATAAATAATATTAATAATGATCTCAATAATAATCTTTTATGTTTTCCATTTTAACACATGGCAAATTATAGTAAAAAATATAAGTGGAATTTATAGACTTGGGATATAAATTTCTAAATTTTTATGCTAAGTAAAAATCTAATATATAGAACAGTTGCAAAGGTTTGCAAAGAATAAAAGGACAAAAATCTATGCTTAGTTTTATTTTGAGCTTCCACAAGTAACTTTAGCCTTGAAGAACTTAATGAAATTAAATCAAACAGGACTCTCAGACATTGCTCTGAAATATACACAAATATAGAGAGATATCAGCAACATGAAAGTGTTGGATTGCTGCTGTGTGGTTTGAAACCTTAATTACCAATACTCATTAGCAGATATACATCTGACCCATTCAGATTTAAAGCAGCTAAAAATAAGCCTTAAACCCATGGAGGAAGAGGAATGTACAACAGAACAAAGTAGTGAAGCTTGATGGGTTTGAAGGCAGTTTGTTGCATGCTTTTAAACCAAAAGCAGACACCCAGAGTTGGGGTTTGTAGGTGTGAAAGTGGGTCTCAATTTGAGCTGATGATGTAAATCTATATTTGGGCAGAATTTCTATTTCAGTTATACAGACCTTGCATTCTTCAGAGAATTTGCTGTCTGTGCTGCCTAAGTATTAATATTTCCTGTTACTCTTATTGCAGGCTATAAAGTGTTAATGAAAGGAGAAGAAAGTCTGGAAATTCCTTTCCAGAGAGTCATTTGCATGGTAAGGGAGGGAGAAACACAAATATACTTGCAAGTCGAGGCAGAACTATGCTGGAGTTCGTCATTCCCTTTCCTTTGGTTTTCTGGAGAGGTACTTAATGGTGTTTGAACATGACTGTATAGTGCCATTAATGTAACAATTTTCATTTGTACAGTGCAACACCAGAAAGATAATCTCTCTGTTAAGTACTTTTCCTTTATAATCCCTGGAGAGTCAGAACTCTAAAAGCAAATATTGTATTTACCATAGACTGTAAAAAGGAAGAAATGAGTCTAAAATGCAAAGCAGCAGGGATAAAATAGAGATCCTTTTGGATGTCTGCAGTGGTGCTATGAATATACATATACTCACTGTTATGCTTTTTATATTATCATTAATTTGAAATAAACAACATGATTACAGATTAAATCAGTCATGGCTTCAGTATTTCTGGCCAAAGCAAGAAAAGCCTGGATGCACTAGCTAACAGTGTAATCGAAGCAGAGATTGTTTCACTGTTGGTGATTTGTTTAAGGATTTTAATTTACAGTAATGAGTGTTCTTCTCTGCACTGTAACCTGGCTCCCCATGTCTCCCTTTGGAAAACAGTCACTGCTTGTGTATAGCAGTGGAGTGGTGATGCAAGGCACTAAACAACAAAATAGAGCAATCGAATGCTGCTGCCTGGCATCTCTTCCAGAACAGAACTGAGTGGCAAAATTGATGCCTTGCTGTCCTTACTTTGGTTTGCACAGGAGCTCTGGAGGGAGCTCAGCCACTGTTGGCGACTGGGGGATATGGAAGTGGAGTGTCTTTCAGAATTCATCAAGTAAACAGATAACCAGTTCACTCCAGAGGACAGCTCTGCCTTGGCTACTGCAAGGATTGAAGGATGACTTTTCCTGCATGTGACTTGTGTGTTTCTTCTTAGGAAGTTAAGCAGAGGAGCAGCATGCAGTGGCAGCTGGAGAATATCACAGGTGCTTGAAAGCAATTTGACAAAAACAGTCAAGAGAAAAGAGATCAACAGTTTAGAGCACATTTATTTTTGGGTAANTTGGGAATCGAAGCAGTGTTCAAAAATGATAAAACATGGTGCTAGGAACCTGATGTTCAAACACTTTGAAGTTTCTTTCACTTAATCTGGTTTCAGAATCCTGCCCAGGAATGATGCAGTAATAAGGGCCAGCTGCCATGGTTGCCTTCCTTATTGGTGTACTTTTAGTGGAATCACCAGTTTAGCGAAGAACAAATGCATTAAATGCAAATAAAAGGTGTGTTAAGGACAATTCAAAAGAGAAGTGATAGAAAAAAACCTTGTGAATACAAAGGGAAGTGGAGGAATAAGGGGGTAGTATCAAGAAGAAAATTTGGTCAAACACAGAAAGTTATTTCAATGTCCAGAAAAATAGCTTTGGTTCCTTTCTTCAGATGGAAAAATGGTGGCTTTTCCCTTCAATTCCCTCCAGGGAATGGAAGCTTTCCATGCTTTCAGTGCACATGTAAGGAGCTTGGTGGACTTTCTCTTTGAGGTGTCTGGAAGCCTTGGCATATGTCAGGGTTGTCTTTCTTATGGGCAGCTCACTTGGTATTGAGAGTAAAAGTCTCAGACTATTATTCCTGCAATCCAAAACTGGAGATTTTTGTCTGAATTCAGAGACTCCTGCAATCATCAGGATTTTATTTTTCTTCTCAGGAGGCTGTTAGACTGCCACTGCTTGAAACCCATGCTTAGTTTGTTCGTTGATAGTTCAACAGTAATTGTATTTGCGGTTCATTTTGCTTGGATGCTTGTGACTCTAATCTTTCCACAGTGTCAGTGGTGCAATTCAGCTCTGATGTACGTGTTCATCGTCCTGCTAAATGGAAAATCCCATTGCAGTTATGATTCCTGTCATCTCCCTGAAAGTTAGGAGAAAGGATGTTGTGAATGTTCTGCAGAAAAAGAGTGGGTGGTATGAAGTAGAAATACAGGTTGTGACCAAATCCTCAATCTTGTCCACTGTGTAACTGTAATTTAGATGTGAATCTATACACATGAGACATTTAATCACATAGTGCACCTTTGTTTGCTAAAGGAATGAGGTATTGGTTATAGAAACACCAATTGTGTTGCACAATCCTATTGGGAAGTGTAATAAATGACATGGAAAGCTGAAACAGGCAAATCCAAGTAGCTCCCGTGTTACACACTTTGGTTTAATTTTTCAATGAGACACTTAAAATGACATCTTTTCTTTTGTAAATGCTAAGGAGAAGGATTTTCATAGAAAGCACTGCAGAACAACACAAGTCTTCCATTTCACAGGACTTTGCACCAATATTAGTTGGAATATTAGTTGGCTACTCAGAGGGAAGTAGAGCAGATGAATTAAATCTTCATTTTGTTTCTATTGAGCTTCAGCAACTGAACTTTAATGCTTTTTAATTACATTCCTTACCTGGTTGGTGAGAAGGGCTATATTAAACCACAAATACCTTAACTCTGGGGCTCATTTGTTACAAAATGAACACCATCTCCTTCAATTCCCTATTTCTCTCTCTCTCTGCTCTTACAATATTTGCCTTGTACTGATTCCCCCCTTGCTAATTGCAATCCATCCACCACTGTATTGGAAAGAAACATTTTAGTTGCATGATTTAATGCTTTTAAGTTGTCTTGGCTTTACTGACTCATTGGTCAACCTTGAAAAAGCATAGCAGTGCAAGCATTGCAATGCCAGCAGAGGACTAGCAGGTTGCACAGGGGACTCTGTTCCTGATTAGTGTCTTTTTTTTTTTCCGAGTTGAAAGAGCTATTGTGTTTAAGGCCATGAGATTTAGAATTAGGAGTAATTAAAAACCAAGGCTGCTGCCTTTATATTTTTTTTTTAAATATGAAGGGCCCCAGGAGTCTCTGTAGTCATTAGAAAATCCTATTCTCGTGCTAAGCCTGTCCTTATATGCAGTTCTGTTGTTGGCTTTCCTGAATGTAAAGCGGGATCTTGTTGAGAGTGGATGATGAGAGGAGGGAAATATCATAAAGGCAGGGGAGAAGAAAAATGTGTGTGTGTGTGTGTGTGTGTTTGGGGGGGGGGCAGATATTTAGTGGTTGTGTGGCTGCTTTGTAATGTGCCCTTAGCAACTGGCTTTCTACTCTAATGGGAAAAATAGATGGTGGGAAAACATTCAGGGAAAGTGGGTCACATTTGATCCATGACCTAAAAGGAAAAGTGGGGGAAGGTAATAATCAGCTCAGATCATTAATGAGGTGAAAATTTACCCATATAAAGTTCATTCATCACACTGGGCAAAATTGCTGTTCTAGTGTCTTGGCTATGTGATAGAAAACGCAGCTCCCACTCTCTGAAAACACAACAATTGCTGTGTGGCTTTGTATTAAAAGAGAGGGGAAAAAAAAAAGAAAAAAGTTGTTTGTTTTAAACACTATCCAGCAACACAATGATTAGACATGACAGTTTGGCTGTGGGGCCTTCCTTTCAGTTCAGGAAAATGTAGAACAGAGCTGAGCTGTCCTTTCCTAGTAAAAATGAGGTCATTTGTAAAGCTTTGTGTACATTTCTGCAGCACTCGTGGAACAGAGCTCACAAAAACAGCTCTCCTGAAGCCTCATTCCCACCTCCACCAGTGCTCCCATTTTTAAGAAATGCAGGCCCATTGACCACATAAGATGAGGAATCAGAAGCTGTGATTTAGACGAAATGGCTCCTCAAGGATGTATAGTTTTGATTTAACTGTCAGTGCGCTGCCGTTGCTGACTCCGA
>VZTN01001430.1:101416-115327 GCA_013400515.1 Erpornis zantholeuca | reverse complement strand
AGCCCTAGTGCAAGTCTGTGGAAGAATGCATCATTGAATTAAATAAGAAAGGATAGCAAGGCATCTACTGGATAAATGCCTAGGAAACATAGAGTAATGGGAGATATGAGCTGGCACATTATAGCTGCATTCCCTTCTACCTTGAAACTTCAGGGAATATATTCCCATTCTGTCCAGGAACCCCCCCAGACTCTCTGACCTTCTTAGTACAGCAGCAACTGTTTGAGCCAACTGTATTGATATTCAGTCCAATCATGGGAAGATGGAAGCACAGACAATTAAAGAAGCATTAAAGATCTTGGGCTCATTAATGAAGGTGCTTGGTAGAGACCAGTAAATTAAAAATTGTAGACTTTGTAGGCTAAGTGAACTCAGACCTGCTGTGTCCCCTTCTCCCCTTCATTTCTTGACTGTCTATTAAAATAGTCTGAGAGTTCCTGTCATGTTTCCTAACATATGAAAATAGTAGGAAGACATCTGGGCTTACAAATAAAATTAGGTCTGCTACGTAGAAAGCAGGCAGCATTGTTTGTGGCCTCAGAGATGCTCTTGCAATGCAAATAGTAATGGTGGCTTTGGAAAGTACTTTACTTCTGCTGTATTTTATAATATTCAAACACTGCCTTTAAAATAAAAATTAGAATTGCATCAAGCTAAAAAAATACATAATGAAAGGGTTGTTGGTTTTTTTTTTCTTTAATAACATAATGGTTTGGCATTTATGTAGTGGTTACCTCTGAGTGTTTTAGAATTCTTTGTTGGGATGGGATCATAATTCAAAGGTGAGGGAGATAAACACAGCAAAAGGAAGAGACTTATGAAAGAGTGTGGCTGAGAAACAGCTTTTTTTACTGCATAGTTCTCTGCTCTTTACCATTAGACACACTCCCAGCTTTGTTCTTGTATTAGATTTCGTCTTCTTTGAAGGATGGTTATAGCAAGAAAACTGATGTGCCTTAAAATAATCTGTGAGTAATACCCCTCTCAATGAATTTGAAATTGCTCGAGTGAAGCTCTGTGCTCGGTGTTGAGAGCTGACCTGCTGCCCAGCTGGTGGCTGCCTATCCTGAGTGATTGTGTGGACACAAGGCACAGATATCCTTCCCTGCCTTAGACCAGAATGAGCACAAATCCACAGCTCTCCAGTGGTGGCAGTCAGAATGAAAATTCAGGCTTCATCATTTCTTTCTCCATATCTCTTACTTACAGTGACAAGCCCAGCAGGTTCAGCCTTCAAATCATTAAAATAAATGCTCATATTATTAAAATCCTGTATTTGATGCTTGGATTCCCCTTGGTTTCTTGAATCAGGCAGCTGAGACCTGTGAGCTTCAAGTCTGTATTGTTCCATTGCCAGCATCCTGGTCCCTCCACCTGCCCTGGGGCAGGTTCTTCCCTTTTTCCATCTGCTGAGCGAAGGTGCCGATGACCATACAGAGAGGGGTTATATGGACAAACAGTTGGAAAAGGGCTACAGATCTTAGGGAACCACATGGTGTTGCTAATCCTCCAGCTTTCCAAACACTTGTCATCACAAATAAGAATTTTCCACTTTCAGGGGCAGGAGGGAAAGAGAAAAAAGACAGAAAGAAATTAACCCTGTGGTGTGATGACAAAGATTTCTATAAATCACACTGCTTTTCACACTGCTGCTGACAGCCAGCCAAACCTGAGCTGGCCAAGTTTCCACAGGTCGAGTATGTTACAGGGAGCTTAAAAATATATCCACAACTGTTTAACTACCTTTTCTCTTACACAAGGGTATTGGAGTTAAGAGTCTCTGTAAATTATGGGGTGGTCAAAATTATGTGGATGGTATTCCTGTTTTTTTTCCCATTTCTTCTGTAAAAGTGCCAGCAAATCCCTAAGACCTGGGTTCATTTTTGCTTTTGGATAAAACCTCCAGAGCAAATAAATATCAACTAGGATAAGATTTTGTCCAAAGCATACATTTTAGAAGTTATCCTTTTAAATTTTTCCTACTGCAATTATTTATGATGGGCTTAAACACATGGGGGTTTGGCAACTCTTCAAGCTGTATTCTCCTTTCCTTTTGGCAAAACAGTTCCGAATGGCAGCCCTCCTTTGTTTTCCCAATGCTGCATTTGCACAGAGTACCCTTCAAACTCACAACTGAAAAATCTTTGAAGTCAGATGTGTCCCCATAAATGACTGCCATATGACCTGGGAAGTGTGTGTACATGAGTGTGTGCCAGGGCGTGTTTCTGCTGGAATTTTCAGGGTATGTTTATTAGGAAAATTTAAACCAGTTTTTCTCATTTTGTTTGTTTGAATGATGTCTTTAAAAGGGGAGTTGCTTCTTTCCTAATTATGTGTAGTTGTTTGTTTTCTTGTGAGCTTCAAAAGAACAGCACAAGCAACAGAGCAAAATATCTTATTTGCAATAAGAGAGAAAAAATAAAGGGCTAAATTAATTCTTAAACTATAATGAGGATTTACTTTAAAAGCTCAGATTTGTTGTTGACTACATGTCTGCTGGTGCTGCTGACCTTTTGTATAGCAGGTCTCTCTTTGGATGTAAAAGTAAAACTGTTCGTAACCCAAAATACAAAGGAAAATGAATGCTTTGAAGATGCTAGAAAACACATTGCAATGGAATTTAGAGACTTCAACAAGTGAGAAATTAAGACAACTTGGTCTGTTTTGCAGAGCCTACAATGCGTTCCACACGGCATGCGTTTGGTTTTTTCATTAAAAATTGCTCAGTATTCTGCCTTCACATCCAATTTCTTTTCTTTAATTTACATATCGTGGTTGCATGTCTGGTGGGACCTGGTTCTGCCACCATTTGACTCTTGCAAGAGCATGTAAGTCTTGCCCATCTGAAGTTGAAGCCAGATTCAAGTTTTACTTACTATTCTGTCTTCCACAAAGCTGGCAGGGATATTTTTGCTCCTACATAGACTCAACTACCACTAATATTAGGTTTTAGATGTTTTCCCCCTCCTCCAGAAAGCACTAGAGTGAGTTATAAGTATGTTTAAAACTCACTGGGGAAAATCACTTTCTAACTATTGACATTTTAGTAGCATTCTAATGAGGTAGTTAGATTTTTCTCATTTGTTATATCGAGAAGCAGTTAGACAAAAGTCAGAAAAAGGGAAACTTTTGGATTTTTTGAAGCTTCCTTGTAATACAACTCAAAAAAAAAAAAACCTCTATTGATTTTGTTGTTGTCCAGCAATCTGATCATTGCTGAGATCTGCTCTGCAGAAGGACTGGGAACTTTTACAACTCCCTTTTCTGCCCCCTAAAACCTGTCTGGACAAAGACGACTTCTCCCTAGAGAACTGAGAAGTGTTTTCCCGACAACATTCATGTTTTCCTTTACTAAATAAGCAGAATTTAGACAAGGTAGGAGGAACAGAGCTGTTTTGACGAGAGGAGGGGAAAAAGAGCAAAACAACTCTGCCTGCAGTCCCATTCCCCTTGCTATATTTTTCATTGAAATGGCAAAGTCATCTTGTTTCCTGTCCTACATGGAGATTTTTGGTTGGGGTACAGCTTCATAAGATTATACTTAACAATAACATTTGAGAGGCTCCCCACAATTCCTGACATTTTCCCTGCCCACATGCTTTAACGTCAAGCCTTTGGAGGGATAAAGATTTTCTTCTTTGTTTGTTTGTATGTTTAAGATTTCACCTTTCTCTGCTGCTGAACCAAGCCTGATCCTAATTTTCAGTTTCATCATTTAATCTGTAGCCTCTCTAACACTTCTAATACCAGAACCTTGTTTTCAAAGACGGAGGAGATGGGAGGATTGACATCACCTGAAAGAGTTACACAGGCGGGCAAGGGACTAAAATTCCCAAGGCCAAATAGTGGGATGAGAAGAGAGAAGACCAGCCTCTAGCACCTCTTGGTTGTCCATACAGAGGCAATACTGCCTCATGAATATGCAGTGAACATCTTAGCAGGTTTTATCCACCTGCAAAAATTTCTGTGTGGTTCTCTGGGGTAGGATTGCCCCACTCCTGCCCTGCTCCTGGCTTCTGATAGACTGCCAAAATTAACCCTCAAGTACAGGAGTAGCCAAACTCTTTGGCCTTCCATTGGCAGGGTGGAAGTCCACTCTGGCCGAATGAAGAGCTCAATTCATTGAAATGAAGCAGTACGAGCTGCATTTCCTTCTGTTCTGCAGATATCCTCTTTGTCACCTCTTTGACCTCCAGTTCACCAAAACCTTTCCATCTGTCGGAAGAAAAAAGTTGGCTACAGCCCTTCACAGATGACTGGCAGCTCCTCCAGCTTTTACAGGCTTGGTTAACACAGAAGCAGATCAGGACCACCACAGCATGCTGTCATCTGAAGTGCTCACGGCCGTTGTCCCAGCAGTATCACGTTAAACTCATCATGTATCAAGATGTGGCGGAGCAGGCACCCCGCCCTGAGCACGAACGACACCCGAGAGCTTTGGGGGCCGTGCTGGTGCGTGCGCTATCCGCGTTTCCACTGAGGTCGGCATCTTCCTAGCAGCTCGCTGCAGCTGTGTGTGCGCATTACGAAATCGCAGCTTCAAAGTGCCTGCTGAAGCAGATCCTCCCAGCCCCGCCGTGTAAGGAAACAGGAGTCACACCGTGCAGGAGTGTGTCTGCGTGTGTCAGCAAAGTGCCTTTTCAAGCCTGGTAGCTGAGTGCAAAAATTTCAAGAGGAATCAGGAAATTAAATTTCGGATCCGCATCTCTTCTGTTGGTTAGGGATTCATCCTTTCACATAGATGCAACGTTCCATTGTGTGTCTTGTATCATCTATATACACAATTTCATTTTAATTTTTTAATATTGTCTTTCCCTGTTGTTAGGATTTTTTTCTCTCTTTTTCTGGACAGGTTATACATATGCTAATAGAAATATGCCTATTATTTGAAGCATAGTTCTGCTTGTCAATGAAGCTTCATTAACACCGTTATCACTGCCTGACATTTATCTTATAATTTTCCAGAGTTGACTGTTACATCTCCATGGAAACCCAAATTGCAATTGAAACAAGTGAGATAATAAAGGCATCCACAGAGGGTTGACAGTATGCAAGCCCACAGTGTTTTCAGGCTACATTTGTTTATAGTTCCTTAGATAAATCCCTTGCAGTGGAGATTTTTATTACCTGTCTCCTATCTTTCCATGACTACTGCTTATTGCAAGGTTTAGAGCAACGCTTTTTTTTATTTTGCTTTTTAATTAGAGCAATAAATTTTATTGGACTCAGCAAGGGAGGCATTGAAGATGTAAATTCTAAAGTGATTTTTCTGGAATGAAATATGAAGTTTATTATATATGAATTTGGCACTATATAGACTAAGGCATTATTATGTTGATTTGCTGGGGGGTTTTTTTAAGGAGCCAAAACTTAGGATCATGGACTCTTTTTATTTGCTGACTCTTTCAGTATGCAAGAAGGATCCCTTTTTTCCTGTACCTAAGGACTTGAGCTCTCTTAAGTTCGTGACTCTAAATCAATTTAGATGGTGCCTCAAAGCAAAGAGTCATGAAACTGGAGTGGGTCCAGAGTGAATTAATCTGAAATTAATTTGATTTTGAAAGGCTCCATCTGGCTGTGTTTGGAAAAGGCATTTAGACAGATATATAAACAAATGATCATCTGTATTCTATATGCCAGATGTGGTGTCAAAAAAATGAAGAAATGGTTTAAAAAAAGAGAATCAGCTGAGGGGGATTTTGCTATAATGATGCTCAACTTGTTGAAATCACAATTCCATCACACCTTGGACAATGATCTTTTCTTATATTCAGTTTTGTAAAAGGGGAGAGCATAGCTGAGCTTGATAGGATTTTTTCTTTTAAGTAAGAAAATTGAATGTCACAGCTTGCTCTAATGGTCTCTGTGAGATCTAACCAAAACTGGCTAACCAAAATTGGCTGTGCCCTTAACACCAGCAGGGCTGTGATCTTCCATTCCCTTTTTAAGGCAGCTTTTTAGGTAAACCTATTTAGGTAAAAGAAGGAGGTGGGCCTTGTTCTCTTTGGACATGGCTTATGGGCCCATGAAAATCTGCACTTCGTGGAGCTCAGCTGGGACCAGGCCTGAGCATCTGTGTACCTACACATGTGAGTGCCAGTCTTGAAAAGCACCGGACTGTAAACTGCTTCTTACAATATTGGTTGATTTTAGCACATAAAAATGGCTGCATTTCAAACCAAATGTTTGGAGAACACCTTTCCCATTGCCCTCCATCTCAGCTCCAGGACAGAGTTTGCCATAAACTCGGTAAGACCTTGCAAACTTCATAAGAACTTGTAGATAATTGCCAGCCTGGCAACAAAACTTGATGAAATAGTCATGTCCATAATTATGAAGTAAAAGAAAAAAAATTTTGAAGCCTTCATTGCTGTCTTTGAAGTTTTTTGGAGGGCAAAGGAAGAAGGGAATTGAGTAACAACTTTGTAAATTTGAAGCAGTAAGTGTTTGGAATGGGGAGAGAGAGACTCGGGTTGTTGACAAGAAAACAGATGGTCCTACGTGTCCTGAATTTTAAAAGCCTGGTACTATTCTAATTCAGTTGTTGACATGTCACAAATACATAAGCATTTGGGTGTAATCAAATATCGTTGTGCTTTTTAAAAAAATAATACCGATAAACGTTTCCTGCCACACAGAAAGAAGAAGTGTGCTTCATTGCAAATGTGTGTAATCAGCAAGGCAAGGCATTAATAATCCACACCATTAATACTGAGCAGTCATCTACTCCAGGCTCAACTTCATGTGAAAAAGTGCATCAGTCCATGCTCCAAAACTGTAATGTAATTGTTCAGGTGCATAAGCTTGCTCTCGTGTTACTGTCCAGTTTAGAGTGATGCAGAGAGGAAAAAAAAACCTTTTCAATTAAGAGTCCCTTTTAGAGAGAGCACAGATATTAATGCCTCAAAGAGATTAAAAGCAAAAAAGCTGCTGAGGAGCACAACAAGAGTGAAACAGTAAGTTGCAGTAGTCACCATAACCAAGGTTAGTTTAGACGCAGACAAATTATAAATTAGAAGCCTTTGTTAATGCTAAACTCTCCAGGTCAAAACCAGGTGTGCAGGTGCCCATCTGGGAGTTGGTCAACAGAAAACAGATATTTAAAATGACCTAGGTATTTGTTGGACTTTTCACAGGGCATATGGTGATAGAACAAGGCAGAATGGCATTAAGCTGAAAGAGGGCAGGAGAAAATTCTTTATTATGAGGGTGTTGAGGCACTGGCAGAGGTTGCCCAGTGAAGTTGTGGATGCCTCATCCCTGGAGGTGTTTAAGACAAGTCAGGATGGGGCTTAGAGCAACCTGGTCTAGTGGAAGGTGTCCCTTGGAATACATGGTCTTTAAAGTCTCTTCCAACCACAACCATTCTGTGGTTCTCTGTCATAACACTCAAGGGACTTTCCTTAGAAGTGCACCTACCTTACACCTGATGAAGGCAGACCCAATCTTGTTTAAGCATTTAAGGTACAGAACAAATTCTGCCCAGAAAGCAAAAATGAATTATTGGGTGCTTGCCTAAGCTGAGCTTTATGTTGCAGAACATTATTGTTTAGCAGACCTCATCAAACCTTAAACCAATTATATCCCAAAGCCTACAGCAGCCTGGAAGAACAAGGGTTGGGGCTTGTATAGGCTCTTATTTTATATCTTCAAGTACTTACTTTTAGTCATTCTTACCATGTATCCCAGAAATTTGTGATTCTTGTCTGTACTTGAATAAGAGGGAAAACAAATTCAAAGCTGTCAGGTTGGGGTGGCTTTGACTTTCTTCAGCCATTGAAGGGCAGGCATCTGCCACTGGCTGTTGAGCTTCTACTAGTTTCAGTTTAGTAAAATCTGTAGACCACTGTAGGCAAATCCTTAAAGGTACTGAAAATGAGCCACTGTAAGTTTTATCAGCATAAATGAAAAGATGCTGCCCAGTTCAGACTTGTACAGATGGTGTGTTTCATTGTTTGCTTCCGCTATTAGATGAACTAGCAGTGATATTTAATTGGTTTCCAAAATAGAAGACTCTAAAAAAAACCAAACCTGTTTGCTTTCACTTCTGCGCTCGTTCACTCTTGTTTACATATATTTTAACTTGTATGAGTTGCTCCACTCACAGCACATGCACAACATTAAGCACTACTGCATGTTCTAAAAAAGAATATGCTTGATGAAAAATAAAAAGTAGGTTCATGCAGCAGCAGAAAGAGTTGAGATAGTCTGAAACATGTAGGTCTTCTTCTTTTCTTAAGGTGTGTTTGCATGTAAGAGGGGTTTTTTTGAAGGTGTGATATAGCAGATGTACAAAGCTCTTGCAAAGTTGCTTGACTCTATGGTTTCAGGAAGCATAGCTAACAGCACAACATTAGAAGAACATCTTTTGGTAGGTTTAAACATGTACACAAGGGGTATCCAGGGTTTAGGTTGAAACCTTTGCCTTAAATCACACTGGTTTGTAATAGAGGTGATGCAGGAACACAGAGGCTGAACACCTGAAGAGCCACCTGCCTCTGGAGGTGAATATTTAACTTTGGTGAGCAGAACTCTGAGGGCTAATTTTAGGAAAACGAGAAGCCTTAATGCACAAAGGAGTGTATGTGCTCCAATGTGCACCTCCAGCTGAACAGCGAACTGCATTTTAATGTAGCTCTTACTATGATTTCCTTTTGTATCCTTGATTTCTTTCTGTGATACTGGCGAGGAATCTGCATCTATACCTCTAAGAAATAACATGTTTTATCTCAGGTGGGATCAGCTCTCTTGTCTGTATTTTGTTCAGTACTTCTTCCAATTCATATTGCCCTTAGTATCATGCAGTCTGACCTATCTGCTTGAAAGGCAACTTCCCTCTGCTGCTCCTTCTCCCAGCCCAAATTTATTACCCATCCAAATATTTTCAAGGTAGGAATTTTTATTTCCCTCAGATTTTCAAATCTTTTTTCCTCTGGGATAAAATGATGCCTCCTTACCTTACCTAAAATTTGCATTAGAGATCTTAAAGTGATCACATGTACTAAATTTGGAATTAATAAAAAAACAAGTATTCCCTATACTAACAGTGTTTTGCTATGGTTTGTATGATCTACTGCATGGAGAGAGTTAGGAAAGCTGAGCTACAAGAAATCACTGATTTCACCAGAAAAATGACTGGGAATTTTGAATTATCAAGGCAGTAAAAATTAACTCACTTTCTTAAGAAAAATTATATGTTTAGAGATAATTTCTGCCAATGTGGAGGCAACACAAGGAAAAACATCTTTGCATATACCACCGAGTGCTTACACGAGCACTTGAGTATTATTAGCTACCGAGAAGAATGAAATCTGAGCATTGCATGTCAGGTATTAAAGCCATCAGGATTTCCATGTAGTTCATGTGTGTGTGCGTGCAAGTGCTGTTGCTCTCTGCTGGGTGGATGAAGAATTGCTCATCTCTTTGTTAAAGTCTTTATGGGGCTGTTAAGATGGACTGCAAGTCTTACAGCTGCTCAGTTGTTAGCCCTGCTGATAGGTGCAGGGAAGCCTGGAGATAATTATTTTGTTGTCTTTACTGCCGACATAGGACTGAACATCCTGAGGTTTTTTTTTCATTGGGCATGATTTCAGGGTCATTTAGCAATTGCTGTTTAGGATATGTGTTATTTAATAATAATTATAAGTTTTATTAGAGTCTAATAGTTCTGCCAAAAACTGTACAACATGCTGCAGCAGAAGCAGTTAATGATTTTTGAAACATCATCTTTCCTTTGAGCTGCTTTTAAGCAAGTGTTCTGCGAAAATGCTGATGGGCCAGAAAGCATCTGGAGATGACTTTTTTTCCCCCCAAAACACAGGGACCTGGTCATTTACAGCTTAAAAATGTTGCACAGCTTCTTTTTCTGTTTGTCAGAGGTTCTGGCCCTTATTTTGCTGGCCAAAATCCAATGTAGGTAATTACCTTCTGTGTCTATAAATTGCAACCCCCTGCAGTTTTCAATCGGGTACGGTATTGTTCTACCCTTCCTGGCTGAAATTGTTGTGCGATAATGCTCCATGTCATTAAACAGCTGCCGTCTGTCACCTTACGATGAAGTCATTCCTCTCTAAACAATGAATGTATAAAGCCCTTTTGGGTCCTTCCAGATAAAATTTGCTCATAAACCAGCAATTACGATCTTTGGAGTACAGTAAGGTGATGCTTGGCTGTCTCTCTTGACAGCAGTCAGAAGCCTTCGAACGGGTGTTGTCCCTTTTGTCAGCTTGTGTGATACCCTGGCAGTGATGCCACAGCTCAGATGTAAATACCTCATTACTATAAAACCTTGGTGCCTGTAAATACCTCTGCACTGGGTTAGATTTGGTTGTCATTACACTCGGAACTCGTTTGTTATCACGTTCTTGTTCTGTTGGCTCTTAGAGGGAATTCGAGTATCTCATACCATAGAACATGAAAAAGGCAAATCTCCAGCAGAATGGTAAAACCACTATAAAAGGGCGAGGATTGCAATATGAATTAACCAAAAAAGAACAGTATGAAGGTTCTGGGTAGGGTTAAAAATAGATTTGAAAAACAGGTCTCATGTAAATCTGTTTGGTCCCCATTAACAGCTGTTTTCCAGCACCTGACTTGACACTGGGATCATTAATGGAAATGAATGTGGATTAATGCCAAAGCTCTTAACAGTGATGAATTTAAGAGAGTCTGTTTTGATTCAGACATTGTTTCTGAAGGCTACCTCTCTGTCCTGAGTGGTCAATTCACTTTTAGTAGTCTTGCAGTAATTAAAGATATGAATGGGAGAGACCAAGAGGGCATCTACTAGGTTTTTCCAGTGCTCCTGCTGAAGCAGCAGGGATATTAAAACAATCTCTAGCTCCTCAAGAGTGGCCCTGTCAGGTTGCTGAAATGATGGAATGGTAGTTAGATTATTAGAAGAAAAATTGGCACAAATTGAGAGAGAGGATGCTCTGGCAGCAACCACAAGCAGCCAGCGACTCAGTGTCTTAATCTCTGCCCTCAGGCTGCTCTCTATGATACAGATGACACCTTGTCAGTGAAGATGATGTGCTGGGTCACCCCTGAGTCCAATGGGCTAAATTGGCCACGGATGGAAGGATTGCTACAGTATAGAGCCNTTTTAGCGTAAGTCATCATTTGGGTACTGACAGTAAGTGCCAAGGGATCCCATTCTCATTAGTGTCCCCTAGACACAGCTATCTCTGTACACTTGTGCTTTCAAGAAATAGTCCTAAGCTTCCACAAGGATAGCTTTGCTTCCTTCTGGAAACTTTTACATGTAGTTTCTCTTTTATCTTATAACTTCTTGGGTACAGGAGATGGGAAGATGGGGGAAGGAAGAAGCCACTTCCTCTGAGAGCCACTGTGTTGGCAAAGAGAAATTAGTAAAAACCCTACAGCTGTTAGCAGCCAAGAGGTCTTAGTGCAGAGCACTAATGTCCACTGGGTGAAGATGAAACCTGGGAGAAGATTAGGGAATTCGTCTTTAGCAGAGATCATTTACAAAGGATCAAGAATATTTGGCTGAATTTTGTATGGACCCAACAAGCTCTGTGACAACTGAACCATCAGGCAGGTGTGGTAAATAGTTTTGTTCCTCAGTGGAGCCTTCAAGTACACTGCAGGGATCAGATCCATCGAATCTATAAAATAGGTGTTTTTTTCCCATTGTTATCTCTCTGCTGCTTTATTCACTTGTTTATTTTGTCTGCATTGCCTCTAGTCCTACTCCAGCTGCCAAAGCTGGGTGAGGATACTACTGCAAGTGTCACTGCTGCAACAGTGTTCATGGGCTCCTCAAAATCCCAACAGAGAGACTTGGATTCCCTCTCTGAGGTGTCTGAGAGCCTTGGTTTGCACTGAAATCAAAGGAAATACAATTTAGGAAGAAGCCCAGCTGTGTTTGTAGAAATGAGTGCCTCTCTGTGGCCTGAACCTGTCTGTCAAACCCCCAAAATGTTGGCAGCTCAGTCAAGTCCCTACGTTGTGGTAGAAAAGTATGATAAAGAAAAGCCTAAATTATGCTTGGTTTTTCCCTAACTCTGCAGGAGTTAGTGGATTGACAGAGCTGTCAATGGATGGTGGAATTTAGTCTGGAGAAGTTTTAATGACTTACTCAAGTTAACACAGGCAGTGAGTGACAGAACCTCTCCCCTGGAGCTTTGCATCATAGTTTATGGTACCTATACCTTGAGGGAGAGCCTTTGACCAACTTCAGCCAATAAAGCATTTAAAGAATATGATTAATGTAATTCAACTTTGGTCCCAAGCAAAATAAAGGAAGGTCTTAAACATTTTGTGAAATTAGAAGAGAGCTTGGCCTGTGCCTAAACCTTTAGCTCAAAGCAAGAACTTAATGCTAATGGAGCCATTATCTTGAGAAAACAGGTGTTAGTGTTTGGCTTTGTGGTTTCCTAAAAAATTGGCTGATTAGTGATGGAAATTGGGGGCCTCTTGGTGGTAAAGGTGGTTTTGGTAAAGAAAAAAACAAAGGAATAAACTTTTTATTCCTCATTAAAAATTACCCTAGCTGTAATTTTGGGCTAAAGTTGCAATTGTATGGATTTCTTAAAGAAGGAGTCCAACAGAGAGAACAGATGAAGAGCATAATTTAAAACCGAACTCAATACATTTTCTCAATGCAAACAACACAGAGAATAAAGGAATTGAAAAGTCAAGACAATTTCTGAAAGAAAATAGTTGACCAAGCCCAGGACAGAGCTGGGAGCTTAACTAAACTTCTACCTTTTCTTTCAAAATAATGTGAAAGCGTTTCCCCAGTTATTTTAAGCTATGGGTCAGGGATTTTTCAACCTCCCTACTAAGGAGATTGTTTGACAGATTGGGTTTTACGTCAAGGAATAGGAAAAGAAATAATGGAGTGATTTTCAAGGGGTTTAAGTGTCATGTAGGTGCCTCCTGTTCCATAAAAGTCTTGAAAGTTGTTCCCATGGAGTATCACTCAAGTGAGTCAGTCATGGTTTTTCTGTTTCTTGTCAATTTTAGGGGAGTGGTTGTTTGGATGGTTGGCTTGGTTTGTCTTAAGTGTTGTCTTTATATGAAAATACAGCTTCTGAGGCCTGGAGAAGTCACAATTTCTGCAGGTGTAACTACATTCTACAGGTGACCTGTAGAACTTAGTTAAAATGAAGAGCATTTGCAAGACAAGATATTTGTATATGAAATGTAATATAAAAGTTTGGACCAAATCTTAGAGTCTCTTCTTCAGGCAAGCTTCCCACTAGAATAGATAGGAATTTTAGCTATTTATGAGTGTGATAAATGCTGTTGTCTGCTGATCCATGTTGAAAACACTTCACAAGGGATGATCAAACTTCTTGCTGGTGGTGTAAAACGCACCTTTAATATAACTTTCTCCTTCCTGCCTGTAAGCAGGGAAAGTGCTAAAGTTAATACGGGCATATTAATGTGTTTAGGTGAATTATGCTTTCAAGAAAATGAAACACATGGAACTAAATAATTCGTCTTCACACAGGTTATAGCTGTGAGACTGGGGAATTGCACAGGGTTGTTTTCTTCTCGCCACTCTTAGATTTTTTTTTTCACATGTAAAATATGATTTTCATCTGGTTGTGCAGATTCTGAGCTCTTCCAAGTTCTCCGGTGGGCATTCACTCCTGAACAATCATCAAACAGAGAAATTCTAACTAAAGCCAAGTTTTTTGAAAGTGGCAGGTGGCTCTGAAATGCCTGAATTCTGCCATGATCAGCTTCTGACATTGCTGCATACAGGCCATTTGCCCCCTCTCCCTGGTGGAAAGGTGGGGGATGCTTGAAAATTCATGCATCATTAGTGTTCTTTCTTGAAAGTGAAGCATCTAAAAATCATCAGCACTTATGGAATTCCTAGCTAAGTAATTAGTTGAAACTACTGTCCTTAATTATCCCTAATGCAAGGGGGGGGGG
>VZTN01001430.1:1532-101030 GCA_013400515.1 Erpornis zantholeuca | reverse complement strand
TTTTTTTTTTGTTTTTTTTTTTTTTTTTTTTTTTTTTTTTTAATGGCAGCAATAAACAATGTGCTTTAAACTGGGTCTCTCCAGACTGCTTTTCCTTTTTAAAGAGCGTAGGCAACTAATCGGCAGCAAGCAGCCACATAGCTGGAGTGTTTTCCATTCTAGGCAATATCATACTAATTTGATGCACACATGGATGCTTCACACAATCTGCAGATTCATCGCTGGCATCTTGCATTAGTCATCTGACAGATTGCCAAGTGTTTCATACTCCTTTCATGTGACTTTATTACAAAACACACACACATAGGCACACGCACTGCCTTGTTTCTGCCAGTAGCCAGTTTACTGAGAATTCACTGCAGTTCTGTTTACAACAGCCATGGAGAGAAATCTGCACTTATTTGCCACTATCCTTTGCTTTAAAATGCAGAAGTCCCGGGTTGTGTTGTGCCACTCTCGTCTTATATAATGACATTAAGCAGCAGCCTGCAGAGAAAACCAGACTCAATGAAAAATGTAATAGCATTGTTTCTTGTTCGTAATACTTATGCTATTAATTAAATACTGATTTTTTTTTTTTTTCTGCTTTGTGCCAATTGACATCATCTTCTGCATCTAGTGCACATGAAAACTGCGTAGTCTCCTAACTTGCCTTCTCTTTTTAATCTCCTTTTCCACTTTCTAGTAACGGCACAGCTAACAAGATGAATGGAGCTTTGGATCATTCAGACCAACCAGACCCAGATGCCATTAAGATGTTTGTTGGACAGATTCCCCGTTCGTGGTCAGAAAAAGAGTTAAAAGAACTTTTTGAGCCTTATGGAGCTGTCTACCAGATTAATGTTCTCCGAGACAGAAGTCAGAACCCTCCCCAAAGTAAAGGTACAGTAGTTATGCTCTCTTTGCTTTCAGTTTGTTTTATTTCCCAATGATCTTGCTTGCCTTCAGCATTTCCAAAGAGGTTTGCATCTGGGCTCTCTGTTTTGTAGTATGCTGTGTTGAGCTATGCAGCAGCCCTAAGAGGAGAAGACTCCCAAATCCTATCAGATGTTGTCTTCCTCCTCTTCTTAAATTGAAGTTTAATTGTCTGTTTTCTGAAAGCATGCATTCCAACTGTGCAAAAAATAACAAAATAACGCTTTCCTTGTTTAAATTATCATTGCCAAGAAATGTGGAAACCTGAGCGGTTGCTCCCCAGGATTAGCTCATGAAAAATATGATTTTCTATTTCCTTTCGTTTCCTCTCTTTGCACCCCAGGTGGGAATTATTTTAAGGATACAAAAGGGAAAAATTATAGTGGTGGGTTCTTGCCACATCATTACACCAGCAGCAATAAAAATTACTAATAGTCGCCCTCCTCTTTTTCCAAAATTTTTCTGCAGTCATGTTAAAGGATTGTTTTTTGGCACTGATATTGTTCTAAATTAAAGGGCTAGTTTTCCTACCTGCATTTTCTCTACACACATGTAAAGTATTTGTCCCTAACTATATTGCTTCCTTTCACTAAGTATACCTGTGCTTATTTAGGCATGTGAGAGTTTTGTGTATTGAAGCTATTTAAGTGTGACACGTGCTTACATGTAAACTGAAAGTGAGTATTTTGTTTCACAGAATGCATTTTTCTCCCTACCTAGCTGTAAATTTTCATTCAGGTCTGGTACATGAGAGCATTGCTACTGTTAGAAATAATTAGCGTAGCTCAGAGGCAGACCTGGATGTGCATGTGTGTGCCTGGCTGTAAGGTTGCTGGAGTTATTCCTTCTTACTGCACTCCTGCCACTGACTCTAAAAGCCTTCAGAGCACACAGGCAATGGAGAATATCACAGAATGATTTTGTGGGCTCGCAGCAAAGTTAACAGTGCAAAACAGCCCTCGCTGAGATGAGAGGTGGCCGGCGTTGTGGGAGGCACACAGCACAACCTCGGGTGCTCCTGTGCTTTTGGTTAAAGCACTGCCAAGGCTCAGCATATCTTACTTACCCCAGTACCAGGCAGAGGATCCTCTCAGTGCCTTCTTTTTGCTGCCCAGTTTAAGCAGTCAGGTGCTTTGAATAACCATGGTCCATTTTGGGTTGCTTGCATCTCTCACTTCTGGTTAAAAGATTTGGTGCGTGGGTCTCACACCAGTGTCAGGGAGAGGGGTCCAGCTCACTGTACCTTCCTGCTAACTGAGTGTCTGTGCTAGATCACTCTTTCCCTTCCCCATCCCTGGAAGTGTTGAAGGCTATGCTGTGTGAACAACCTGCTCTAGTGGAAGGTGTTCCTGTCCATGGCAAGAGGGCTGGAACTGGTTGGTCTTTCATGTCCATGCTAACCCAAACCATTCCATTATTCTGTGATTCAGAAGCAGAAGGTATGTCTGGTTGGAGTGTTTCAGTGTGGTTCTGCTTCCAGCCCACCCCCACATCTCCCAGGATTTATGTATGGTAGCATCTGTCCCCCTGATGTGTTAGCACAGAGCCCTCACCAAATGGTTTTTTCTTGTAATGCTGGATAGGAGAGCATTAAGAGGTCAAAAAACTGGATTTTCTGCAGTCCAGGCCGCTATGGATGAGCAAACTCCTCCTTAGTTTAAACCACTAAAATGTTGAACTTTGAGACTCACCCATTTGGAAGGAGCTGATTCCTGGGTCACAGCAATGCCTTCCCACTAAGCAGTAAATGAAGTGAGAATGATATTTTGGTCAGACAGAAGAAACCCATTGATTCCCATTTCTGGGAATCACTGTACCTGTCCATCAGGCAGCTGGAAGGCATAAGGATGAAACATAGGTCATGCAAATCATTGTAGACTAATTATCAATGTTTGTAATCCCCATATACAATATTCCCTTTGAAAGGTGGCTGGGTTTTGGGGATGCTTTGTGCTTGGAGTCTTTTCAGCCATACAGAGATTATGCTTTTCACTTCAGGCATTATGTGTTAATTAATGATTAAATGAAATTAATCCTGAAGATAGACAGAATAACCTTCAGACTTACTTTTCTCTGGCACCAGCAGCAAGCTCCTCTGGTGGTCAGCTTTTCCCTTGGAAGCTTTGGAGGAGTGTGTCTCCATGCTGGCTCTATCCTTCCTCCTGGCTGAATCTGCCAGCAAGGTTTCTAGAAACCTCTGGAGTTTCTTGCGGATATCTCTTGACTAAGAAATGATCTTTATTTTCTTAATCCAGTTGCACAAAGGATTCTATGCGAGAGATTGCTAGAAACAAACAAACAGAAAAATTGCCATGAGAAACATCTTAACAGTCTTTTTTTCATCACAATGCATGAGAAATACTTTCCCTATACTTTCTAATTGGGATTTAATAATGAAACTGAGTTTTCATTTTTTGTTTGGAGATCACAGAATCATAGAATATCCTGAGCTGCAAGGGACCCACAAGGATCACAGAGTCTTAACTCCTGGCTCTGTACCGGACAACACCAAAACTCACATGTCTGAGGTGAAGTCAAATTCCAAGCTCCTCTTCTGTGTAAATACCCACACAAAACAACCTTTTTTATTTAATTTGAGCTGGGTGGGTTTGGGTTGTGCCAGGCTTTTTTCTGCCTGCTCAGCCTTTGTATCACCTCTAGTTTTGTAGAACAGTCCATCAAGGGGACCTTGTGGTTGGGTAAGGTAGAAAAAAGCTCATTTTTCATTTCATTGCATGGTTGGGACTGTGTATCAGGCAGAATATTCACAGCCTGGTGTCACACAGAAATTTTTTCTGAATATGCTGCAAGCTATGAGTTGCAATGACAGGAATGCAAGTTGGTGTTACTACACCACACAGAGGCGGGAGCAGTTTTGTTTTGCTCTTTAAAGAAAAGCATTTTGATTTTCATAAGATTTCTCTCTTCTCAGACAAGGGTTGTGTATTTCTGTGAGCTTGGCCAAAGGGGCTCCTCTAATTTGGACAGTTTTTCTCTGATGAACTGGTTATGAAGCTGCAACCTGAGTCTCTCCCAATTCTGTCACAAATAACCATAGGCTGCTTCTCTCTCTCCTGCTGTTATTCAGACTGTCTCTAATACCCTCCAACGACAGACGGCCTAGTTCATGTCTTTCCTCCTTTTTTGTACTGCCTGCCAGCTCTGCAAAGCTGAGGCTGGAGGAAGACAGGTAGGAAGCCAAGTTTACCTCACTCTGAAAAACCAGAGGAAAGCCATCTTAATTCCACAGATATACTGATACCAGTGCAAACGTTGAAGCTTGGCTTTATTAATTGGGAGCTTCAGGAATGGCTGCATTCTAGGAAATTCCTCATGCTTTCCAGAGTTTGCATTTCTCTGCTTCTGTTGGATGTGTGAAAGAGCTCAGCAAAGTAATTTGACTTTGTTTTTATCCCCTGTTGTTTTGTAAGTCTTTTTCCTCTTTCTGCAACAAGATAAATCCGGGGGATTAGGTAAACGAAATATAAAAAAAAAAAAAGAAAAAAAAAAAAAGGCAGGAAATTCTGTACCACTAAAATAAATGGCACTTTTGGCTTCTGGGGGCTAAGGGGATTCAAAGTCTGGGCAGATCAGCCCTCTCTGTTCCCAATTCAGCTTGCTTTATATAATTTATTCTGGGTGGGTAGATGACTTTTTTCCAGGGTAGTTGTTAAAAAGAGCTTCTCTAATACCCCAGATGCAGTGAGCTCCGTGTGAAGGCAGCATACACTGCCACCGAGATTTCTCTTCCTCCCATTGTTTTCCCAAGCTGGAAAGATTTCCTTGGCTACTTTGGTTTCAGAGTCCAAGTGCTGAAGCAAGCAGATGGCACAGGGCTACTTTTGCCTTTTGAAAGGCAGCAGAAGGGTCTTGGGCCAGATCCACTATGTCCTTTTGGCACCTTGCCTCTGTTTCAATACCTGATAATTCTTGTAGGGATCAAGGTCCCCTAAACCAACTTTGTGAGCCTGAATCTCTTTCTGCTGCCATAGGAATCACGCTGCAGAAAGCAGGGAGAGGCACCCATGAAACAACTGACTCTGTGTTTGCTTGTAGCCTTTTACAGGCCCTTTATCAGATTAGAGGGTGGCTGCTGAGTGAACAAGGATGTGCTGTAGTTAAAGGCCAGTGTTTATTATTATCCTATTTAACATGGTAATTTAAGTCTACCAGGAAGAGAGCAGAGGAATCTGATAATGAGGCATTCATCTGCTGCATACAGGAGAGAGCGGGTGGGTGAGGAGGCCTATAGGTATATATAGTTATATGGATGGAGACAGAGATATGCATATAGGAGGAAGAAGTTACCTGGCTTGCTTGGGCACCATTTCAGCCTCATTTTAGCCCTTCAAAAATAGTCTGGTGCAGGCAGGGGGAGCAATTCCTCTCGTCCAGCAGGTCCCTCTCACAGTGCCCAGTATAGCAGGAGAAAAGGGAACTCGGGCAGTCCTGCACAGCAGCAGAGCTGTGGCACTCAGTTTGTCACACAGGCCCACCCTGAGTGTCCTGAGCTGCAGCAGAGACCTGCTGCTCCCTGTTCCTTGTACCACCCAGCCGAGTGCACCCTCCTCTCCTTCAGGCGATTTCAATTCGTTGTGTTTGGCAGAACTGGTTTAGATGATCTCTGAAAGCTCTCTTCAGCTAGCACACCAGGGGCCAGGGTTTCTCTACACATTGTGTCTTATTCTGTGTTTTGAATGTTCTCACAGACCCACATGAATGCTGTTTAGCTTCTGAGATCAGATGAGTTGCACCGTGAGCACACTTGCTGTTGAAATGGCACCACATGTGACCACAGCCATTGTGCATGTGTGTGTTAGACAAAATTTTGGTGATGGTGGCTGACAGATATTTTATTATCATGCAGGTTTGAAATCTTTTCCTGTGCTGTATTAAAAAGTGCCTTGCATGTTATTTTTTTAGCTGGTGCTTTGTTCATTGTAAGAAGTTCCACACAACAAAGACTGGCAAAAGCCATCTGTTGTCATTAAATACAAGTACAATGGGAAAGAAGAGTGAATGATAAAGTTGAATTTTTAACTTAAAGTTTCTGACTGTAGAGCATTTAAATTTAATTGGCAAGGAATCTTAAACCTATAATTTTAAATGGGTTGTAAATAGCATTATAGAATATATTCCATGAGCTTATTTTTATAAAAGGTAATTCTTACTTGACAAATCCGATGGAGTTTTTCAAGAAGTTTCTGTGAAAGTGGACAGGTGTGAAATCATCTATATAATCAAGCTGGATTTCCCAGGGGCATTTCACACAGTGTCACACGGGAGACTAATCCATGCAGTTGCTGGTGAAGCAGAGAAGGGCCCATTTCCAAATGGAGAAAGGAGCTGGGCAGATGATCGAGGGCAGATTAGAATGGGGAAAGGTTGTGGGCCAGGGGAAGAGAGGGGATGATGATTGGAGAGCAACAGGGACTGTTATTGGAGATCAATACTTTTTCACTCTCTATGTAAATGGGTTTGACAGAATGAACCACCAACTTGTTATCCAACTTTTTGGATCATGCAGAAGGGACTGGTGGGGGAGAAGCCAGCTGATAACCTGGAGAAAACAATCCAATACAAAGTGATTCTGCTGGGTAAAATGATCCATGGGCAAGAAGAGTAAATTTTATTTTGAGTGAACACATGTGTTGAATGAGTGTGTTTTTCAAAGATTTGAGAGCAGGAGAGGATCCGAAGAGTGCACATATCATAAAACGACCGAGATGATGTTTTGTATCCGTGTGGTCAAAAAGGCACAGAAAATGCGAAGCTGTTTGAATGGAAACATTGAATAGAGCTTTCGAGGAAATACTGCACCACTTAAAAAAGGGTTTTTTTAATCATGTTTAAACTACAGTTACCAATATTTAGTACGATTCTATAGAAAAGGGCAGAGGTCTAGAGAAGAGCAGCATGATTTTGTACAAAGTCAGGAAGGGTTGAGCCATGGTGAAAGGTCTAAGAAGGTTAACTTGTAAAGGGCTTCAAACATTGACTTACAAGAAAGCTAAAAGGGGAAAAGCTGAGGAAGAATACAGGATTGTACCTTGGTTTGGAAAGAAAAAGTTATAAGGGGATACAATTGAAGTTTCTGCAGTATGTTGAAGTGCATACCAAAGGCAGAAATAGATAAGTTCTTTCAATTAATATTAAACCCAGGCACTGCACAGCATAGACTTTAAGACTGAGGAACAGCATGCCAACAGAAAAAAATTCAACTTCTCAAGTCAAACTTTCTTCCTCCACTTTCAGAGCAGAGAATGGCTTCCAGAAAAAGCAGTGAGAGGAGTTCCAAAAGAAACTTTCCTTTCGCTTGCTTCCATTTAATGTTTTGAAATAATGCAACTGGAACAGGGCGTGACACGACTGCTCCCCGTGCCCAAGTGCAGTTTCACCCCATAAACAGGACAAGGTGCCAAGGCTGCTATGGACACAGCTGTCAGTGGCCTAGCTGTGTCCAGCACAAAGAGGGGCTGAGATTGGTGTCCCTTGCATTGCTCTGAAGAGAGGGAGCAGATGAGGGTAACATCCCATTGTGTACTTGACTGCAAACCTGTTGCCCACATAAATCAGTCTCACTGTAAGCTCCCTTCCTTGACCATGGCAAGAAGGTCAGCACCTTTGATGACAAAAATTATCACAGCAAACCCAACCCAGCCAGACAGAGCAGAAGTGGTGGAAGATATTTGTGAAGACACTGCAACAGGAGCAGGGGGCTGTGGTTGCAGATTGGAAAGGGTAGAGGGTGGTGGGGGGAGTTGGGTAGAGGATTTTTCAGCTGTAGTATTTAAATATAGAGGCAGCACACAAACCTTTCCTTAGCCTTGTGTCTGGTGTTCATGTATACAGAATGCATACTGGAGTTGTATGAATGACTGGAGCTGTACCAGAATGAAGCTTTTTTTTATTTTTAGGCATCTTTTCCTTCCCTATTTTTATGGTATTTATCACAGTGGGAGCTTGGTCCAGAAATGAGGACTCTAGGTATTGCTGTAAGAAGTTAATAAAAATAACACATCTCGAAGGGATTAAAGTAGATCACTTTGGGGCTCATTGGCTGCAGTTTCATAGCAGCTTAACTATGATTTACAACTGCATATTAATTTTAAAAATTAATCTAAGACTGTATAAGCACATTATTAATTACATCTATGCTGAAAAAAAAATGCATAAACTTTAGCTACATGGATTTTTTAGGTTAAATTGGTAGAAAACCCATGTGCAGACCAGCCATGAGAAGAGCAGGACTTCATATTCCAATTGTGGTTCTCTCTAATGTTCATGTCTGATAAGCACTTGGGGAAAAGGCAAGTTCAGTAAACTGGTGTTTGAAAAGGACTTTTTGAACTTCAATTCAGCCATGCTATAATGTTGACAACTTCAGCACATCATCCAGCATTTTCTTATAGAATATTTGAGAACAACTTTAAAAAAGAGTCCCAAACGTTCTTAAAATATAAATGTATAATCTCTTGCTCGTAATGACATCACTTCATTGGGAAGAAAAAAAAACACGTAGACAAGCAGTTAAAACAGCTTGAACTTTCAGCAAAATTGAAAAAAACCAACTAATCAAATTGCTTTGTTGAATGTGAATAATGTGCCAAACCTCAGTTTCTCAAATATATAATCTCAAAGGCAAAAATTGTAATGCATGGAAAAATCTAAGTCAAGTCATGCACACACTTGCACGCAGGAATTAATCAATAGATATAATACTCAGACATAAAACACAGGCATGTTTAAGTATTTTCAAGATTGCTGCCTACATTTAAAATTTATGCATCTATAAAAATGCCAGATACTGTCAGTTTGATATTTATGGTATCCAGTTCCCTTAGCTGCATATTAAAGCTCACATCAATGAGATTCAACCATTTTATGACATCGTGGCACTGAAATTCTTTCCTCTTCCAATTTTCTATTACATGAATAAACATACTAAACATACATATAAATCAATACGTAAGTATTAATTTGCTCATCACATAAAAAATTACGTGAGTTTTTCTTAAAGGACAATGGCTTCAAAACAAACCACACAACTCCTCTATTCTCATGTAGTGTTCCTGATTCTGTTCAGTTCTAATATCAAAATCATTTGCTCCTAACACAAGAGGAGATTTTGCAAAGGGTTTGGGGACTGGTCTGAAATCGTCATGCACTTTGTCAAAGAGCTCAAAGGAGGAAAACATTAGACAACTGAGAAGTGTCAAAAATTAAGTGTAATTGGGGAGTAGCCTTATGAGCATGGATTTCAGTTGTACTGCAGCTTCCAAATCTCTCATTTCCACTGCAAAAACAGAATTTTATTGCTTTTATCTTCTGCTCCTGTCACCCCACGATAATCAGTCACAAGTGCCTGTGCACATATATGCACAAATAAATACCAGCCTAAAATTAAAACCCACAATGCGGGAAGATTTCCTCATTAAAAGATAGAGGGAGAGACTCCAAGGCAGTAAGAATTTTTCTGCCTCTGCTGAGATGATGTGAGAGACATAAATATTACAATGATGGGTCACAATAAAAAGCTAAAGACCACATAAAACATTTTAGCATAAATATGCCATCAATTTTCCTAGTTCTTAACATGAAATTTAAACCCCAGGAGAGCCTTGAAAGTATGTCTGCTATTCTTTGTAATTTTGAAATACATTAAAAGCAAATATGTATAGCAGTGTAAATTAATTACTATTTCATTACTTCCATCTTCCCTGCACCAGACCTTGTCACCCTGTGGGGTTTTTTTGTGGGAGCAGGGTAGCAAGAGGGCAGGTCTGGGCATTTTTTGGGTCTGGCAGGATCCACAACCTGCTCAGTGTTAGACTTCAGTGATACAGATGCTATAAAAGGATCTGCTGTGCCAGTTGTAGTATTACTTTTTTTTTAGACATCAGTTTCATAGTGCACTGTAACCATCAGCATATTTCAAAAGAATAGCAAATAACTCCCCAAGGATAGAGTGTGGTAGTGGCTTCTAAGCCTGGTTTGAGCTTAACTCAAGCCAGTGAGCTGTGGGTGGAAGGCTGGGTATGCCATATAAATCTCCTGGTCCATCTGTCTTGGGAAAGAATGCATTCTCAGGAATCTGTGTCTTTCTAATTGCTTATAAAAACACTCTGAGACAAGCCAGTGAATAAATTAAATTTGAATGTTTCCAGTGGATCTTTTCCCTTTCTCACTGAACCTAATTACTGTCTAATCTGTGCCCATGAGTATGCAGTTTTAAGTGGGACGTTAGACTTTCACTCTGCAGATTAAACTCTGTGGTGCATAAATTCATTATTATTTGTCGAAGAGAAAACTTCAGTGTCTACAACCTTGTGGTTTTAATTTAAAGTAACTACTGCATCTGAGTCAGGCATTCTTTTAGAGGACTAAGAAGAGCTGTAAAGAGGTGGAAGATGTTTCCTAATAAACCATGTCTCTTATTCACCCAACTGAATTGGGAAAATTTATGTTTCAAACAATAATTAAAATCTCCTCGTAGCTCAAGATGTCATGCCTTCAACTGCAATTTGAGGGAGTTGTACCACGATAGGGAGTAGATTAATTTAATATACTGCATGAAACTTTTTGCTGCAAGGATGAATGTGGCACCGTAAGGAGCAGCACTGCTGCTTCACCAGACATCTCCAAGTGTTTTGCAAAGGGAGACAAATAACATCACTCCATTTTTATCAGCTGGAAGAATTGAGATACAGAGGCCTGGGGGGACTTTTCCCAAATTTTTTGAGTCACTTTGAGCAGGCAGAGAATAATGTCCTGTCTGTGCTGGTGTCACTTTGCCTAAATCAAATCTGCTCCCTTCGTTTTCAGAGCGTGAATCCCTGAGCTGTTTGACACAAAAATGTTGTTATGTTAACACTGCCCAGGTGAGATCTGCATTAGTTTATTCACATATTAATTGGATCTGATGAGAACTGCAGTTAGAAAACAAGTGTGGAGCAGACCCAAAGGCACCAGCTCTCACTCTTCCTATGCTCCCCCTAATTAATACAATGAGTCTTAAACAACAATCTTCCTTTATTATTTGCAGATTATGGGATATAAAAATCATTGTAGGTTTAAAATGGACTATATTAACCCAAGTAATTCCACCAGGACTTGAGTTTCTATAGCGAAAAGTGTTGTGTTGTCTCTGGCTCAATTAGATTTTTCTCAGTGTCAATTTTAATTCACTTCACCAGAGCACGGGGGAACTCTCAGTGGAAGGGAAAATGTTGCTTCTGAATGAGAGCCTCCTGTAGCCCACATTTTATTTAAGAGTTTTAAAATGCTTTGCAGTCCCACATTCTCCCTTGAACGTCTGCTATTGTGTGCCATAAGAGCTGAACAAAATAGTTTGATGTTTCTTAATGTGAGAGGTATCTGAGTCTGAGCAGCAGGATGGAAATGGGGAAAGCAGGGTCCTTGGTCCCTCTTTTTATTTAATACTAAAAAGAAAAGAAAAAAAAAAAAAAAGTCTTGGTGAGACTTGGCAGCCAAAAGAAAAATTATGTCAAATCTTTCCCACCCTCCCAAACACCTGCCTATGCATAAAGAGGAGTAAAAACTAGGCAGTAGGGTTTCCTTTGCAGTGCTGAGCTCAGGACAGAGGTTGAGTGGCCTCAGAAGTTGTTTTTTCCCCTTTTGGTTTTAGGAGTATTTCACTCCTCTTGTGGCTGTCAGCACTTCAGTGTGCATTGCTTGGTTATGCTCTGCTTGGTGCAGAGTAACCCAAAATTATTATTTCTTCTCTACTTCAAAGGGTAAAATCGATTAGATCTCTAATTTGAAGATGCTTCTCATTGTGAGAAAGAGTAGACAACAAAAAGAGCTGTCAGGGAAGGTTTACCCTAGACAAGGGCCTGAAATGTCCACTGTGTCTGTGTAGGGCTTTCCAAAATGCTCTTTTCCATAGAGTTCAGCAGTTTTCTCTTCCTGTCTATACATTTGTCCTTCCCATATTTCATTAAATTCTCAAGACTTTGGATTTATGGGTAGTTGTGCACACACGTTGAAGTTTTACTTTGTGTTTGGATGGGTTTTGGTTTGTTTGCTGGGGCTTTTTGGCTGATACCTCCCATTTTCCAGTTTTGCAAGTGGGCGAGACTGCTTTCCAGTCTATCACTGGGCTACCTATAGGAAAACAGCTGGGACTGTCACCAGAACCAGTCTGTTGGGTCAGTGGATGTGAACCTCTTTTCTGATCCAGACAGGAGATGATGCCACAGTGGTGTTCTAGTGCCCAGTAGCTAATAATGCCAGCTGGTGTATGAAAGGTAAATACAAAATTGTCTCTATGGAGAACACCTTCATCTTTTTCAGAAAATACTCTATGAAAATTCAGGTTTCCAAATGTGTCATCTCCCAGCCTTTTCATTTCCAACAGTTTTAGCTTTCCTTTCCAGTTAGCATGCAATGCCTTTCTGTGCTGTATTACTTGCTAGTTCTCACTTGGATATATATTGAGTTTAAAGCTGCTGTGTGGAAGTAGAGAATTGTTACTGTTACTATTATTATTATCATCATTTAGATGCTGCAGTTTAAGTAGTTAAAAAAAAAATCTCAAAACTAAAGGTCAGTGTAGCATGTAGGTTTACACATGCACAGTACAAGTAACCTTCAGAAATTTCCTCATGACAAGATAAGTGCAGCAATTATATTTAAATGAGTGCCAGAGAAAATTTCACTGTAAACTGCATTAGCTGGAGAGTGTGTGCTGTAAGAGGATTTAATTGAATTAATGTTACTTACTATCAAAAGCTCCATCTAGTGTATTGCCAGGTCTCCTTATTACTAAGAATAATATTTGGCTCATAAAGACCCCTGCTCAACTGAGCACACAGTGCTGATGACTTCAGCAAGTGATTAAAATGAAAGCATTTCCTTTACTGCTTTGCTAACAGGAATGGCTGGAAGCTGGGACAGGCACTGGAGTGTTCAGAGCGTGGAATCACCCAGCCCTCTAACAAGGCTCTTTGTGGAGGTTCCTCTTACCAGTGATTTCCCAAGTGTCCAGTGAAGGTGTGATTTTGGCATGAGTGTCCTTCCCAGCTGGAGTGCAGCTGGTTTGGGTCATGGCTGTGATGGAACCAAGCATTTTCTGGGTGTTCAAGAGAGACTCGGGGTGATGCACGCTGGGGCTTGGAAGCCCTCCACAAATAACAGCAGTGATGGCAGATTGTTGAGTAATCCTGGTGGTATTTTTAATGCTGTGTTTGAGGCAGGGCTCTCACTCTTGCATTACACGGATGTGCCACAATGAGATCCAGGAAAAGGTATTTTGTGTGACTTCCTACATAAAAGCAGAAATGCAAATGAGCTGCATTTACATATTCACATGATATAAACAGAAAACTCAGGTGCGTGGAAACGCAGGGACATAGCCAGAGACATGCTTCAAACTAGGGATAAAGGTACCCATAGTTTCTGACTCTTATGTTTTAACCACTAAGGAGAAAATGTGATATATTGGATGTTTTTGCAGAATATTTTTGAATGTCAAAGATCCCATTGAAGCCTGCGTCTCCTTTATGTTTTATATTATTTTATTTTCCTTTCACATGCATTTTCTAAAAAGCAAATACATGAAATCTAGCAAAAAAAAGTCCCCTTTTATTCTCCATTCATTCAGCAACAAAAGCAACAAAGAAAGAGAGTTTGAACCAATCTTTTATGAAAATTGGGAAACAGTAGAATAGTTTCTACAACAGCTTTCTTTATTGTTGGCTGAATCAAATGGCAAAAGTTTTTATTCACCTACGCATCTTATATTTTAACAAGCCACATGTCACTCCTGAGCTTCACCCACCCGTATTTCTGCATGAGGGTGGCATTCTGGTACAGTCAGTGAGGCACATGCCATTCAAAGGAGTTACAATCTCCTCTTTGTTTTTGTGGTGTTGTTTTGGGGGAGAAAAAGAAAGAGTAATTGCCCGTGTTAACTGATGTTCATTACACGGAATTGTTCAGCTCTCTTAAAAAATCATTGATCTGCTTTTCCCCCGTGAAAGTACTCAAGGTCTCAGTTCACAAAAGAGAAATCAGCATGTAAAGCAGCAGCCTGGCAATCTGTGCTGCAAGGAGCAGGGTGCCATGTTCTGTGCAGAAATGTCAGCAGAGTTTGCTGTCTTCAAAAAAAAGACAAATATTTAGGAAGGACAAGAAACATTACTACTGTTGCAGTCAGATGTGATTTTGGGGAACAATCTGTTTAAGAGTAGGCATTTTTTTCTCATAGTTTTGTGTGTAGTGCTCATGACTGAATATTCTTCTGGTAACATCTGGCACGAGCTGTTCCTCTTTCTCCCTAAGTTTCATGGCTTTGTTTTGTATTTGAGAAGGATATTACAAAAGGTAATTTGGTGTCTCATTCTCATTGGTATGGTTTTAACTTTGGAATTACTCCCTTGAAATAGGAGGATGGGGGAAAAAAACACCATTTGGGTATTTTTAATAGGGAATAGGCAGTCTTTAGATCTCATGGAGAGTGCCCATGGTATGTTGTGTGCATGCAGCAAGTCAAAAGTGCAGCTGCAGACCATGAGCCACAGATAACAAAGGGACCCAAAATCTGGGGCTCCAGCCTTGTCCACATGCTCTTATTATCATTTACTGTTTGTATTGCAGATGCACATGACAGATTGTACAATATGCTGTATAAACAGCTTGGTAGAATGATCTTTGTCCTGAAACACTGGTGGCAGAGTTGAACAAGAAGGAGTGACAGTGTGCCTGCACTGAGAGCTGCACAGCCCAGACGCCACAGTTTTGGACCCATGTCCTCAACAAAAGGGCTTTGTGCATCTTTGGTGAAGCAAAGGTCTGTTCTTGCTGATCTTACTGTAAAGGGCTGAAATTTTAAATAAGAATTTTTAAAAAAAGCACAAATATCATTAGCCCATGAGTAGGAGAAGGGAATGTGCCTACTTCTCACTTTTTTTTCCTTTCTTCTCCTCTAACAGCATTTCTTCTACATTTGCCAAATCAAGTGTGTCAAAGGAGCAGACTTTCAAACTTTGGGTAGTTGCTCCTACTATTGGAACAAAGCCCTGCAAAAAAAAAAGGCTGGGGCATGCAGGGCTGAGGCTTTGGTGACCTGACTGGGAGAGGCACTGCTCATGGAAACTCTGACACTTTGGAAATGGTAGGGAGAGCAAGCCTGCAAACTTGGCTTGCTCTCACAGGGCTACCCAAACAGGAAAAATCCTAATACTTAATGTCTTTTTCATCGTCCATGCTAAGAAATCATCCACTTATCCCCTGCATGGTTAAGAAAACCAAGAATTGCTCACTTATTTATTGAAGTAGCTAATGTGCATTTCAAAGTGCCTCAGTGTTGGCTTGTGGGGGAAGGAGGAGGGAACATTAAGATTAATTTCAATAAAAATATTTTTGTGGGAATAGTTTGCTCAGTAAATCTAGATCATCTGCAGCTGGTAGAATAATGATATAAGCCTGTTTATGTGTTTTATTAAATCAATAAACTGCATGAAAATGGAGGTGTTTTGGATTGTGCACACAGCTTCTGAAGGATCTTTGCTTAGGGACAAGAAATGGTATTCCCATTTAGAAACACTTTTGTTTCTCTTTCATGTGAAAGTGGTCTCTCGCTAAAATTATTAAAGAAAACATTTTTCAACTCTGAAGTATTGCTGATATTTTGGCAGTGGCTGTGGCCAGTAGTCCAAGGGATGGGAACTGCTGAGCACTCAGTATTTAAACAACTGGTGTTGACTTCGCAGTTAAAGAAGTTTTATGGCTGGATCAGACATAGCACTTGACCCACGTGGCTCCTGATTTGAGGTAAGACTGTACTGGAATGTACCAGGATCCAGGGCTCAGCATCCCTGGCTGCTCATGGTAGGGCCACTGTGGCCTCTGTCAGGAGGGGTGGGTCTCTAGATCAGGCAAGAGATTTTGAGTTCCAGGATGCAAAGGTCTCAGGTTTGGAAGCCTAACTTGAATGAAAAAAGCCCTGCTGGTTCATCCAGCCTGTTGTCTGCCAAACCCACACTTGTTCTGTTTAGTGCATTCCTAAATGTTTTGTCCAATTTTATTTGGAAATATGGACTATGGGATGCTCTTTCCAACTCCCCCCCACACCCCCAAGATTAAATGTTTTATTATTGTACTGTAAACATACACAGTTGTAACATTTTTTTGGTGTTCCAGTCCCCCCATTTTATTTATTTTCTGTTGTATAATCTCTCTTCTGTGCTAATATTGATGAATTGGAGGGATGCATTTTCTGTCATGTAAAATAGTACTGGGGATAAACTCTGCCTAGGATTTTGGCTGACCCCTTCATCAAGCTTAGCTCAAAAATTAATTTGTCGTTACCCAGGTGCTATGCACTAAGCTTTATTGGCATAGAGGAGCGCCACATCCTGTATGTTCTTTGGAAGGAAAAAAAGTGATCATATAATCACTGAGACAGTAAACAGTCATTTCCAATCTAGTAATATTTTATATGAACTGGCACTGTATGTTGTATATCATCCATCTTGCTAATCCTTGTTCCACATTGCCTCCCACTTGAGGCCAAGAACATTACAGCTGTGCCAGAGAGTGGGTGGAAAAATAGCCTTATTATTAACCTAAGTTGAAAACATAATGCCTTTTTGAATGTCTTCATTCACAGATGCAGTCATACTAAAATATTAATACCCTTAAGTGTTGAGAAACAGAACTTTCATTTAAAATCCATTGTCCATGTGTGTTGCAAAAGGGAAAGCCTTGAAAGTGTTGTGAATGCCCTGTATCTTTTGTTTCATGTTTTATCCTTTAAATGTCAGTATTATGTAATAAAAGAGCCAAGATATTCTACAGAGCAGGTTTTGAGCAATGTTTCTGCCATCACTAAGATTGCCTTGTGGTAAAGGAAAAAAAGTTTCTCCAGTTTTCTCTTTGTCTTAAAAGACTGGTAATAACTGAGTGGATATTGAAACACACATAATGACTTTTTAGTACCATGATCAAGCAGGGCTGCATTGCCAATGTCAATGTTTGTTTAAATCTCATCCCCAGAGGGATCAGAAATATTAAAGATGCATGTGTTTTCTGGGAGGAACCATCATAAAGAGTAGAGAAGAAAACTGCAACCTTCATCTGATTAATCTTCAGAGCACCCCAGGATCCCTGATTTACAAGCAGAAATGAGGGACCTAGCAATGAAAACAGTAATTTTGCAGCACAGCATCACTGAAAAGGCACAGAAAAAGGAGAGGGTGTATTTCTTTAGTTAGAGTTGTGCTCTGCCTTTCCTAACTCTGTCATTTACTTCTGTGTGTATCTTCCCAGGTATAATGTGAATCTTCAATGGACCTCTTTAGGGGGTGTAAGAATTGCTCTTGAAGAGTATTCAGAGAAGAATAAAAATAAGTCTTGATTGTACTAATTTATAACTAGCATGGAAAAATGTCCCCTCTTTTAAAAAGGAAAATAAAAGGATTAAAACTTCCAGTGTATCAGGCCATGTGTTGTAAATTAGCCTAATTGTTTTAGAATTCAGAAGTGTTTCATCATTTTAAATTGGGCTTGTCTGATATTTAGTTCCACATTTTTTATAACTCTGCAGGACTAAAATGTAGCCTGTTGTTGCACATGAAAAGCTTTCTTTATCCTAATTTTTAAGACTGATGGAATGAGAGGAGGTTGACAAGTAATCGCTTAGTTATCTCTGTGTCAAAGCTTATGAAATGCTTTATAGTGAAAATGTGCGATATGCAGTTCCAGAAATAATTTTGCTCTACGTTATGGTTTATCTTTCTGGCATACAGAATGCAAGAGTGAGAAATGCTTAAGTCTGATAGAGGCTTTCAAATTGCTTGGAATTATCTTTAAGTTTTGCTTAATGAGTCTTAGCAGGAGACAACATATTTTATAAGATAGGGGCCCCAATTTCAACAGGACTGCCCTCCAAGCACACCCTTATTTCCCCATATCCCATTTCATGTGGGAAAAGAAACCTCACATATTATGGGCATTATTTCGCTGTTTCTCTGTTGATCCACTGTACTTTGTGGGTACATGCAAATCACCTATGAGCAGGGTTTTTTGTGAAAAGACCAAGCAATGCTTGTTCCCAGTAAGAACTGGTGACTTGTTTGACACTCTAACCATAACCCACCATTTCTCAGCTCCTATCCAGGAAAACTTTGCATTGTTTGTGCTCAGCCGGAGATATTTTGCACAATCACAACATGTTGAATAAACCATGTGAGGTCACATTGTCAAGTTAACTAAACGACCTCTGGTACCAAAATATGATCACTCAGAGGTTTTATTTTGTATTTTTTTTTTTAGCTCGCAGTTAAGACTGGGGCCTTTGTTCTAAAGCTCTCTGAGTTCTTTGGTAGCGAAGCTGTGCATCGGTGATGTTTTGTTGGACGTGTTCCTGTGGCTGCCATGGTGACCTGCGGAGAGCGCCGTGCAGAATCTGCTTCTCCAAATGTGATTAGATACATTCGGGAGCCGCGTGCCACTGATGCCAAGGAACACTGAATAGTTTCATCTACTTTGCAGACAAGCTTCAGTGTAAGCCCTCCTGCCACTGCCTGCTCAAGGCCACCCTTGACAGCCGCAGGAGCCAACACATCACTGTTTAGGCACTCGTTTTGTTCCTTTTCTCTATTTTTCCTTCTCCCTCTGATTAAGTTGCCAATCATCCAGCTTCTTTCTCTTCTTGTCCTGATAAGTTGCCAATCATGTGATACAGCCTATACCTCTAGAGCCAAGTATTTCTCTTGTCATAACTCAAAAACAGGCTGCTGGAGATTTATTTAAAATCTTGGTCTGATTAAATGCCACATCTTGGTCTTTGGAGAGCCATAGGACCTATAGGTCATGGTACTCTTGTTTGGACTTCTCTGAACTGGTATTAACTAACAGACTTACAACATGTCCTATGGGTCATCCAACACAGTCTCAATATTCCGTTCCCTTAATAGATATTAAATATTCATGAATAGATTTTTTTTTCATCAGTTTTTTGGGACATACATGGTGATAGTTGCACGAAATTAATAGCCAGTTAAATGAAGGCTTCTGAGGAAAATAACGTATTTGTTTGTATGGCATGTGGGGGTTTATGTTTTTGTCTGCTTGTCAAATCATTTATACAAAGATAAGTAGTAGCACTATTTCATAAGGTCTTCAAGCCATAAATAGCAATGGGAAATTAAGCAAAACTGAAAGTGTTTACTGTGAAAAGCATATTTAGAATACTTTTTGTGAGATTTCGAAATAGTTTTTTGGGGGATATTAAGGGAAGTCTGATTCTGGGAAATCTACAGATAGAACAAGATAAAATTTTGGAAGAATTACTTGTGGAAGTGTAATGCTGTCCTCTCTGGGAGAGGAGCTTAGCTGAATTTTCCTGCCTCTAACGGTTTTATAATTCTGTTAAAACTGCTTTCCTAGATATACAACACTTTCCCCCAGTATTTATACTTTGCTAGCTCATTTTCCAGTCAGAAGGAAAAGACCATATGAATCATCTTAGCTTTTCTCTCTCATTTTGGAAGTACATGTGTTACATGTCTATTCCGTATCTCCTTTCATTGATTTTACATTAGTTAATCATCAGACGAAAATAAAGAGGAATAATAATTAACTAGGATAGCAGGATCTTCCCAGAAGGGATTTCCTTGCCCTGGTGAGGCTGCCCAGGCAAGGTGAAACGTGAGCTATAATTCCTTATCAGGACACTTTGCATTTTTACACTGTGCAAAACAACAAGATTCTGTGCAAGAGGCAAACAAGAGGCAGGTTGGCAAGTGGTTGTGAGATACCTCTCAGATACCTTTGAGCTTGAGCTTTCTGAGCATAGATTCCCCACATGAAGTGTGTTCTTCGTTCTCATTGCTTGTGCTCATTAAGTGCTGCCATTTATTTTTGTGTGCCTGCACAAATATATGGCTTTATTACTAAAGTGGTTTGTTTATCTTTGCTGCTGCTGCATTTATTTTAGCACTCATCTAAACAATTAATTAGGAAAACACTTGAGTGCCGAATACACTTCTTAAGATACCACTCAGTTGGGTTTTTTATTTATTTCCAGGAGCATCAAGCATTAAAAAAAACCTGTCTTTTTGCATTTTTTTCTAACCATGCCTTTTTCCCTCTTTTTTGAAGTTTCCACAGCAGAGTACATTGCTTTGAAAGATCATCGGCCCTGTTGAGAGTTCAAAGCCAAGTAAAGATGATGCTTAAAGTTCAAAGGCTCTGTGGAGCTGCATCTTCATCTGCATAAAATTGTTTCTACCGACTAGAAAGATAGAAAAGTTGCCAGGAATTGCTTCTATTTCTTTTTTATTATTATTATAAAGAAAGCTTAATTGGGGAACAAATGTGTCACTGCTAACAAGTTCAGGCAAAGCAAAGCTCCTTAGATGAAACACTGCTTGAAGGTGCAATGCAGGAAAGATTTGACATGTGCTGTGACCCTGTGAGAGTGAAGCTGTGAATGCCTAGAAATCAATACGAGATGTGCAAGGGTTCATGATGTTGAAGTCGGGAAAGAGTTGAAAGTGTTTCACTGCGTCTTGGGCAAAGGGAGCAGGGAGTGTGACGGGTTCAGACAATGGATTTAGACCCAAGTTTTAAAGATAGGGAAACATATTTATCAGGGGGGAAAAAGAATGTAGATAGTTGAAAATTATCTCCATTTAGATTGTGTGTATTCTGAAGCAAGTCATGACTTGGAGAGGAGGCTTTGCCAGCAGGGAATGGAGCCCCCAGTTCCATGGCTTGGCCAAAAGCAGCAGAATACGGGGGAGGGAGGATGTTGGAGGAAACAATTATTTGTTGATACAAGTTCAGGGCACTTAGAGGCAATATTTATCCTAGAATTTCTTCCCATGCTACTCAAGCATCCCTTAAGCCATCTCAAATGTCTTGTATTGATTTCTTCCATTTCCTATAAGGCACCTTTTGGAGGAAGTGTGACAGACTGCGGTGAGTCAGATGGAAGCAGAGTTGGTTTTACCTCAATTTTTATTTTTTCATGGTTTCTTCAGAGTACTCCTTTGAGCTCAGAACATTTTATTCTTTCTGTATTACAAGGAAAAGCTAGAACACAGGGAGATTAAAGGCCAGATTGTTCAAAAGCATTTAGGCATCGAAAGATTCAGATGGGCATTGAACATTATTTTCAGAAGAACTTCAACACCCTATTCCTAGAAATGAGTCATTCAAGGTCAGATTTTAGATTCTCTTGTAGAAATGGTATCCAACTCTTCCAAATCCAGTTAAATGTTGAAAGCAGCCCATGCATGATGTTCTTGCCAAGTTTCTGGGTAGGGTTGAGGTTTTGTTGTTTTGTAAATGAGTGAAGTGTCAGCAATAGCAATCTTTCCTCTGTGTATCTTCTTTTATGACTCCTTCTCCCTGGACCTCTTCCTCTTTTTTCTCTTAATACTGACAGTTCTGGCTTTTCCTATGCTGTCCTTAGAAGACACAGGCTCAGAGGTTTAGAGCTGTCAGTGAGGTTTCAACAAAACTTCATGTCAGATACAACAGGACTGGATAAACTGCGACTTTAAAAAATGCATTGTGTTATCATGAATTCATAAATGTATTGATATATTTCTAGAAACAAGGTGTGACACAAGACATTTTATTGTCTTGTTTGTCTATGGCAATATCTGCCATGCTGGGATGTTTGTAGAATCATCATAGAATCATAGAATGTTTTGGGTTGAAAGGGGCCTTAAAGATCATCTTGTTCCAACCACCCTGTCCTGGGCAGGGACACCTTTCACTAGACCAATTTGCTCAAAATTCCATCCATCCTGGCCTAGAACACTTCCAGGGATCCACAGCTTCTCTAAGCAACCTCTTCCTCTGTTTCACTGCTCTCAGAGTAAAGAATTTCTTCCTAATACGCAACCGAATCCTGCCCTCTTTCTGTTTGAAGCTATTCTCCCTTGTCCTGTCACTACATGCCCTTGTCAAAGTTCCTCTCCAGCCATATCCCAGTCCCCTTTAGGAACTAGAAGGTGGTAAAAGGTCTCTGATTCTGTTTCTTTAAAAAAAAATAAAAAAGAAAAAAGTATTAAATCCTGTGTTCTTGCTGTGAAAAAACTCATCTTGTGTGTGAAATTTGCTAGTGAATGAGAGCTGGTTCCCAGCTGATAGGTAGAACAATAAAGCAGTAATTTAACTGATGTTGTCTGCTAGAGTTAAATAAGCTTGCAATATATTTCTGGGGAAGTTAATCTGTGTTAGGAGGGATGTTGTCAGAAGCCAGTTGAATTCCTTCATTGCCATTTCACAGAATCACAAGCTGGCTGAGGTGAGAAAGAACCTCTGGGATTCATCTTACCCAACCCCAGCTCAAAGCAGGGTCATCTACAGCATGTTTTTCAGAGCTGTGTCCTGGCAGAATTTTAATATCTCCAGAGAAGGAGAGTCCACAACCTGTTTGGGCAAACCATGCCAGTGTTTGATGACATATAGTATAAAAATGTCTTTCCTTATTTTTAAATGGAATTTCCTGTATTTTAATTTGTGGCCATGGCCTCTTGTCCTGTCACTGGACCACTGAGAATGCTCTACCTTCTTCACTTCCCCCAATGTTTCCTTCTCCAGGCTGAACAGTCCCAGCTCTCTCAGTTGCTTTTCATATGAGGGATGCTCCTGACCCCTTCCTCATCTTCATGGTCCTTCACTGGACAGGCTCCAGTATGTCCCCATCTCTTCACTGGGGAAAAAGACAGAGGTCCAGAACCCCATATATGTCTCAGCAGGGCTGAGCAGAGGGCAAGGATCACCTCCACTGACCTGCTCTGCCTGATGCAGCCCAGGATGCCTTTGGCATTTAACCAGTGAAGATAATTTCCAGTTCAAAACATAGTTTTGCACAGTGACAGGGAAAGTTTACAAATTGCAAATAACTCTCAAAGATTTGATTATTTTGAAGGGATAATTTTATGGTAAAGCTCTTCTATTCTGAGTATTTTTCACTACAGAATTGTCTCCTAGTTGAACTAGGACTTGAATGGCTTCTCAAGAGTCACAGTGCAATTAGAGGTTTCATCAGAGCAGTGATCTGGAAGTCTTATCAGGAAAAGCCAGTCTTCAGTGATCTGTCTCAAGCATTCAAGTGAAGGAAAAAACAGAAGGAAATCCAGGACTATAAGATGTATGTGCTGGGAAGTTTGATTTGCTACTAGTGAATGCCAGGGTTGGAGACAATAGGGGTTTTGAAATTACATCAGGGAAAGATGTGTCCCTGACTATGTTAATTTATGTAAACATGATCTTTGTAGAGTCTTTTTGAACTGAAATACAGTGTCACAGCAGTTTTCTGCTGCAAGAATGGATTAATAAGGGAGGACATCTTAATTTTGTATTTCCCTTTTTTTTTAGCATCTGTTCTCTGAACCCTCTTTATCTACTGCATCCAAAGATGTATTTAGCAGATGGGCAAACTTAGGGGTTAACTTGCACAGAGGACATGTTAATTCATTTTAAAGCCAGTAAACTCAAGCCAGTAAACTCCAGTCAGTTGTTACCTGGCCAAAGACAAGGAAAACAGTAACCATCAGCTAGGAAGAAAAGAAAAAAGAATTTATTTGAGGGAAAAAGAAAGTGAATTAAAGATTAAGGAGCATTAGTGCAAGAACGAGAAGGAAAAGAAGGAAGAAAATGTGAAGGGGAAATGAGAAGGCAGCATAAGAAATAAATAATTATTTGTATTTTCATTTTTGTAGTTTCATTTTGCTGTCCCCTCAATTTCAAGATTTCTTTCTTTATACAATATATGTACATAGTGGCAGGCCTTGTTTATTGACTATTTCCAGTCAAAAAAAATTTCTCATATTTCGTATATATTCTTCTCTATATTTTACAAGTGGGAAGTGCAGTGACTTCCCGTGGGACACTCCTCACAGAGCTAGAGGCTGGAATGCCACCTCCCCTTGCTGTCCTATTTATTTGAGAATTTCCTGTCCAAAAGCTCTGACAAGCAGTCTTTATTGTAACCCATATGGACTGATGTATAAGATCCCAATTATTCTCCACCCCTGAGACCTAGGAATGTGAACAAACCAAACACAGGCTTGACAGGAGGCACTGAGCTGCTGCTCTGATTTTCCCATTGATGTTGGCTGAGCAGCAGCTGTCCATCTCCATGGCTCTCCCCTAGGGATTTGCACTGGGTGGGTGCTTGGATGGGCTGGCATAGGAGGAACATTCCAGGCCAGGCCACCTGCAGATCAGGGTGTCGATGCAGTGCTGATGTGCAGGCTCAGTGCCCCTGACTGCTCAGCTCTGTCATCACAGCACTTCCTGAGTTTATGTTGCAATGTCTCTCATCCACTGCTCAGCCCAGACCCATAAAGCTCAGCTTCCATCCCAGCACACAGGGATGGTTTCTTTAGGGACAGATTAGTTTGTAATGACATAAAATTGCCTTGATGCTATAAACCTGATTTGCGTGTATTTATTTACCCTGCCACCATGTATTGAATCTAATTCTGCTTCTGCTTTTTTTTTACTCCTTTATCACCATCTAGTGCAGATATCATATGAGTGTTGCCAAGCTGCAGGTGTGGAAGTTGGCCCTTTCCTTCAGAAGTAAAACAGAGTTCCAGGATGCTGGCCATTCACTTCCCAGTCATTACACAGGCAGCAGGAGAGTTCAGGAATTTGCAAAAGCTGTCATTGTCCTATATGAAAAATTGTACATTGAAATTCTTCAGATACTTGTACAGCTATTAGCTATTTAAAACTGTTTAATATAAGTGGCTTATTTCAGAGAGCAAGAAAAGTAGATTCTGGCAATTTTGCCCTTGATATCTTTTCTATCTGTGTCACACTTTAGTCAAAATTTACATAATAATGGGTAGGGAAGTGTTGTGGCACATGAACCGGTGCATATTAGTTCTTAGTTGCTTTCCCAAAAGGCTTGAAAATGCAGCAAATTTAATATAGGTCAAAAAAAGAAGAAAAGAAGGAAAAAAATAAAAAAAACACTTCCATTTTGTAGGGAGAGGACATTTATAGAGAGCATTTGTATTCACAAGGGTATGGGAATGACAGAGTGCGACTCCTCCAAAAGAGCTCCCCGGTGCAGCTGAAGGCTGACAGCAAACTAGGACTTGTGGCCAATTAACAGAAAGGCCGTCATAACTTGCAAGGCATGGAGAGAAAAAATTGAGCTCCCTGGGATCATTTTTCACTGGCCATTTACGGGGCTGTTACCAGCCTGGAGCGTTTGTGCTTTAATGCGAGCGGTGCAGTGCAGGGCACTCTGGGGCTGGGGCACTGCCACCCTGAATGCTGTAACCAGGAGGAAAAATAGAGCACGGGGTGGAATTTGGCACGTCCCAGTTGTGAATCCTTCTCACATGTGAGCCCTTGCCCACATTCAGCTAATGTATTAATATTAGAAGTGGCACTGCTATAATATGTGCTGTCATTAAAGTGGCAATGCGGTTTCCTGGCTGGTGACAGCACTGGTAATACGGTTTCCATCAGGGTGCCAATTATATCAAACTATTAGCAAACCTGAGCTAATTGGGAGGCAGCATCATTAGAAGTTGATTTCTGCTATATTCGGCAATTCCATCAGGGATTGCTTCGGGAGTGAATTCTTTCCATCTTACTGTCCCATGACTCCATGGACAATAGAGCATAAGGATGGTGCAGGTAGGAATCAAAACACATCCCTGCCTTAGCCACCTTCTTCTTCTGATAAGCAGAGTTTCAAAAACAGTTGGGTTTTTATTTCTGGGTTCCTTTGTCAGGAATGGCTGTATTTGCTATTCTGACAGTTCTTGGTTTTCTCTGGTTTTGTATGGAATGACCCAATCAAAATCTCTAAGACTTGAAACATCTCTCCTAATACTAGACCAGCGTCTCCAGTGCAGGTTAGCTAATTGCACTAACATCTGTAGCACAGAAAATGCCCAGCAAGGCTCCGATAGCACTGTACCAAAAGTAAAAAAAGTGAAAATTCTCATTGCCCAACCACACACCTGAACTCCTTGTAGCAATAGGTCTTCTAAGTGGCTTTAGTGGGAAAGAGCTTTTAATGTCTTCATTGGTCATTTTGGAAAATGACATTACAGGTCATGGTGTCTTTGGTTGCAAATCACATTGTTCAGGCAGCTGTTTGTGATTTACAGAGCACTTATTCCAGAGTTTGGGTGGATGGTTGGAATGCAAGAGACCTTGTTAAAGGCTGCCTTATATTAGTGTAGTGTTTAAATTTTGGTAGTGGATGAGTGAATGTGGAAATCAGGAGAGAAACATTTGGAATGGGGAAAAAACCAAGAAAAATAAATCCTCCTTAACTTAAACTAGCTTGAACTGTGCTGGATTGACAAGAAGCTACTGTCTCCATTGAGATTCCAGGCTTGTGTGAAGCCAGCACCTGTTCTGCTTGCAAATGCATACACAAAAGTGAGCTTCATTCACAGAAAGAAAGAAACATAGCAGGACTTCACTCATTTAGCCTTCCAGGGCCTTCAGTCCCTTGATCTGTCAGCCCCTTAGAATTCAAACACAGCCTTTAAAGGAATTTTCAATTCACAACATGATGACTTTGTTGATGTCCTGAATGTGAATGTATTTTGAATTGAATTTGTCTGCCAGGATTCCATTACTTGCTAAAAGAATACAGAGTTCAATCATCAGATAATCATTATAGCTGTTTTGAAGTGTTTATTTTATTAGTCTAGAAGGTACAGCAAATTTCATACTTTTAAGTTGCTGCAGGCTTTGCAGGCACCCTGATAAGCTCTTGTATTTCTATACCCCATGGTTAGGGTTCAGATACTGGCAGCAGGTGACAATATGCACAACACAGGAGAGATCCAAACTGACAAATTTTGGCAGTTGAAAACTAAAGAAACTAATAAATCAGACCAACAAATATGGGTTGGTGTTTTTTTTCCTCCTGTGTCTTTTCTCTTTTAATTCCCAAAAGTTAAATTTTCAGGCCTGAGAGATTGCAGAATGTTTTTCTTCAAGCAAATCAAAACCTCAGAGCATCTTGTGGAGTGCGCTTTAATTCCTGTTCACATCCAAGGGTTGTTTTCTCATATTGATGCACATGTGTAATTCCTGGTAACTTTAACACAGGAATTGTCTATGCAGTTTAGGGAGCTGTAAAAGACTTTTTCTCACCCGAAGCAAGATGGAGGTTGCCGTATTCATTCAGGCATGAAATCCTGGCTGAGAGATTAAGCCTCTTACAGAGATCCCAGTGCCATTAAATGCCAAGGAAGACTGTGTAAGCCACATCTTCAAGTGGAGGAGAGCTTCCCTTTGCTAGTTGTTCAAAATTAGGAATGTAAACAGCTCTCACGGCATAATTAGTCTGTGTTTTAATTGGGAGAAAGTGAAGAAAATAATGGCATGGCAGAGCTCCTGGAGATGTCATAGAGCTGGATCTTGCAGCCTAACAAAGCCGTGACTGCTCTCCTGGGAGGTACATTTGGGTCATAGAGCAGAAGTCACACAGGAGGGGAAGCCCCATTACATGGGGTCACTAACAGCCCTTTGAAAAAATCCTCTTGCTTACAGGAGGAATGCCATTTCTAGAAGTTTCATGGTGAAAACTGCAATTTGTCGTAATTCCACAATGTCCTCCAGAAACCCAAGTTTGCTGCCAGCAAAAAATCATGGCTACAGTGGTGTGAAGGTCCTCACCCCTTGATCTTCTTTTTCCCATTCCTCACTTCTAAATGACAGCTTCAGTGAACCCATGGTTTGATTCCCCTGTAATCCATTGCTGCCACCTTTGACAGTGACTCACGTAAAGCTGTTTCAAGCCATACACGAGACTGTTTGTCCCTGTCACTGTCTTGCTAAACAGGTTTCTGTGGAAATTAAATAAATAAAATCTCCACCACTGGTGCTAATTGGTGCCTTTGGCAGCCTGAGCAAGGGCTTGTGAATTGAATGTGTCATGGAGAATTGAATGTGTCAACTCTCTCCCAATGGCTGGGACCTTGAGGTCTTTCTCTGGCACTAAATTTCCTTTGAAAAAAGAAAAAAAAAGGGGAAAGGGGGAGGAAGGGAAGGGAGAGAGAGAGAGTGAAAACAAGCTGAAGTAGGAGATCTTTTCCTTTTTTTTAATGAGGTGTTGAAGTTGAGCATTGTAGTGTCCACACTGCAGCGTTTGCTCATCAGATGCCTTGAGAACTCGGGCTGTTTTCTGCTGTTGTTTCTCAGGCATCCCATTTGTTGCCATTAAATGCTGAGCAGCACGGAGTGGCAGGTTTTATTCAGTCTGTTCAAGCATCTGGCAGGATAGCCATGAAGTGTTGCCGATGTCCTTAAGGGACTGTAGGGATCTGCATGATTCATTCAGCATTTTTTTCAAGGTACAAAGAAGAAATGCCTTACGCTGTAGTAAATGCTGTTCCAAGTAGAGCACAACCAGCTTAGCAGAGCACAGGAGATTTGCTGCTCTGGAGGTACTGACTGGCAGCACAAGCTCTTCTTCCTGTGGGCAAGAATACACTAACCCATGTGGAGTTAAACTGGGCTGTATTTCAGGCTGCTGAGGATCAGCAGAACCATGTCCACAAACCAATTCACCTTTTACATTCTCCTGACTAGGAGGGGAGAAGGTTATCACTGCCAGGCTTTGAGTTATTTGCATGTCAGAAAAGTCTAGTTGTGGTTCAAGCTGCTGTCAAGTTTGTTGGTGATGAAGCAAAGATTATATGTGCATGGGGCCTGAAGGGGACGTTTGTATTTTTTTTTTCTTCCAGTTTGAAACATACTTCTCTTTTCCAGCTGGGCCACATGTTTGTCTTTGGCAATATCAAATTTTCTTTAGTAAAATGGAGGAAGGAAGGTCATTGCCTCTTTACCTTTCAGCAGGGGACAGCTACCAGTCCTAAAGCACAGATTAGCCCTGTCCTTTTACATAGGCATGTTCCCTCCAATATTCCTGCAGAAAAGACTGAATTAGAACCTTTTTTCTATGTACTGACCCAAAAGGATTTTACACTGGAGACATCTTCAGTGCAGTTTGTGTAACATGGATGCAGCACCTCTGGAAAATCCAAAGGCTGACCTACAGCATTTCCTTGAGTAAACATGGACTATTGCCTTTTCTGTTCCTCTCTGTTCTCTTATTTTCTTTTTTGAGTCCAACCCTGACCTCTGTAGCAAATACCTCCAAATTCAGGTGTCCACAAATGAGTGTCCATGCTCTACTCAAACCACAACAAACCAGCTCTTGTTGTGGGGTTTGTTTTATCTAAGAAGATATAAGCCAAATGCACCCTGAGAAAAATTTTATCCATGTGCATTTTCAGATATACCAGTCTGTGAACTTAAAAGTCTCTATTTTTGTCAGGGTCCGATGACCTGCCTGAAACATCTCCGTGTTTCTCATTAAGCTACTGTTTCTTCCAGCCCTCATTCACAGGAACATTTTTCTCTCCTGAGCTATTACTTCCCAAAAATGACCAGTTAAAGGATATTTCACAGCATATTCATCTTATAAGTGCAGTTCTTTCAAGTAGTGCCGAGAATGATAAACCAATAGATTTCAAATTTCTCCTTATCAGAATGAACCCACAGAGCTGAAATCTAAAATGAAACTCTACAGGCCCATGGAAAAGGACATGGCAATTGCCAAGTTGTGATTACAGCTTAATATTTCCCCCTCTGAATCTTCTCTCCTGGTTAAAAAACTTTATATTAAAAAGCTCATAAACCAGACAAAGAAACAATAGAAGACAGACTTTGGGCAGGCTGGCAGGATAGAAAAATATTGCATTGTTGTCTCAAAGTTGCGCTATTAAATGTCACAAACTTGGATTTTATTCTCATTTTCATCTGGGGTAAAATAATTCAGATTTTCAGAATTTTCCAGTGAAACAGAAGATTTAGAAACACTTAGAAGAAACACAAACCTTAACAGGCTGTGCCTGTCTCTAGCACACATCCCTGCAAACAACGTTCCGCTTACTGAAATAATTATTAAACCATCTGCATCATAAAGTGTGAAATTTTAAAGAACCTGTTGGCAGTATGAAAAATGTTTCTCTCAGCTGTGTTAAGTCTGCATTACCTGCCTGCCCATGTTTTGCTGTGCTGCAAGTGATTTTCTGCATTAAGGATAAACTTGTGTGTTCCAGCTGGGAATACATGGTCACCTTTTCTTGTTATAGAGGTGATGGTTGTCACTGGCCTGGCTGCAGAGCCAGAGGGAGCATTCCCAGTGCCATGCACAGCTTGAGCCAAGCAAGGGGCCATTCCAGATTCAGCCCTTCCTTCCAAAATGTGCTATGGGCCACCTCCACACAGTTACTTCCAATGTTTGCTGTGTGCTGCTGTGCACACCTTCTCCTTGTGTCCTTTGCTATTACAGAGATGCTGCAGGCTTGAACACAAGCAGGCATGTCAGGTGGGCTGGGATGTTTCACCTTGGCCAACATTAGGCAGCTGATACAAGCATCATCTTAGCTCACTGCCTGAAGCACAGATTATTTTATCTGTGTCACGCTCCAAGGGAGCACCGAGGCTCATGAGCTGGGGTTTCTTTTATTTACTGATTGGTTTTGACATTTCTCTGGAGTTGTAACAAATCTCTGACTGTGATTAAGAGAACAGGATTGTATTCTGATTCATCAGCAAGACCTGCATCATCCTGTTTTGTGTGAAGTAGGTTTTTACTTCAGTAGCCACTTCTGCCCCCCAACCACCATTGCCCAGAATGTTTTCCCCTCTCCCCATAGCAGCTGGGTCACCAAACACCCAATCTGCAGCAAACATCTCATCTGTCAAGGAGCAGAATTCATTTCCATGGGGCATTACAGGCAAACCCTGGTCCTTGCTTTTTGTCCCATGCCTGTGACATTATAGCTCTTCCCTGAGGATCTGCCTGTGAGCCCTGACCTGACCCTCGGGCTGGTGTTGAGCTGCCTGGGTTGTGTGTGCTGCAGCAAAAGGTACTTCACATGTTTGCAGTGGAAAAAGTGACAGCAACCCATGTTTGGTCCCACAGACCACCTGAACCATGCTGTCAAAAGGGAAACCACAGGATCATGGCAACTAAAACCACCTGCTTTACTGAAAATTCAGCAGATGTAGGGAGAGCAGAGCCGCCCTTAATGCTGTCAACCATCAGCAGCCTCCACTGTCCCAGCAGTGGCAAATTGACCTGTAGCTTGTTTTTCATTCTTGAAACTGAGATAAGTGTCCTACCTCCAGTCCTGCCTGGTTTCAAAGAAGCGGGGGAACCAACCTTAGCTCTTTTGTATAAGGCCCTTTAAATAAGGTCCTGCTCTAACCTGATTTTCTGCTTGGGATGTAACAATGAATTCCTGCTGCTTGAGCCTGCCATGTTGCTTGTATTCAAAGTATAATGGAGAGCCTTCAGAAAAATATAACCTTATTTACATTGTACAAAGCCAATTGGATTTTGGTTAACAATTTCTAAGTGATTACAGTTCACTAACAATGCAGGTGTGCTATAGATGCAATGCACAGGGGGGGACTTTTTATTTTAAACCATACAAGCTTTCTTTTATTCATGTCATTTATTCCTTTTATTCAGGCGCCTCAGGATAATTCACTTCTCCAGCTTTCATAGTGTGTTGTTCAACCACTGGTTTTTCTCTCTCCCTGTTGTACTCTCACAAATCATACTCACTAATTTCTGAAAGCTTTTCATTTCTCTCTATAGGTTGTTGTTTCGTAACATTTTATACAAGAAAAGCTGCTCTTGAGGCACAGAATGCACTGCACAATATTAAAACTTTACCTGGGGTGAGTACATTTACTTTTCAATCCTAATTATTTTATTGCCAGAAAAATATCCCTTTTGCTCTCAATGCTGCTTGGTGCTCCAAATGACCTTGATCCCTGCCAAGAAGGTGGCTAAGCTGATGGTCTGTCCTGTGTTGATGCCAGTAGCAATGGCCTCATGTCCAAAGGCAGTTGCTGTTATCTACAGAGTCCCTAGGCAGGAGAGGGCACAGATTCCTGCTGACTAGAGATGGTGGCCAAAGTGCAGTGTGGATCCTTTTTTCTCATTTATTTACAGGGAGGGAGAAAGAGAGGGAGGGAGGAGACAAAACATATGGCAGAAAAACACTGCACCACCAGAGCTTCACGTTTGAAAAGGGAGAGAGAAGAGAAAACACAGCCAACTTCATTAAATGCAGCCTTTATCCACATGGTTTCTAAACAACCTGAATGCAGTGGCTGCACATCTCAGGATGTTGTGGAGTGGGGAACGACACAGCTGTTTGCACAGTGTCATCCTGTCCCCTGACATCACCTCTCCTCACCACCTTCTCCCACTGGCACCAGCCTTCAGAACAGTTGTGGTTGTGTTGTGCAAACTGTATCTTTTGTGTTTTCCTATGGTATTTTATATTTAAATTACAGGGCTAGAGAGAAGTGTATCACTGGTAATTGCATGTCTTAACTCTGAAATCTTCTTGTACCACTATTTTCCTTTTTCCTGCTGAATACTTTGAGGATGGAAGAGAAAAAATATAAAGGATGGAGGTATATTCCCTCTTGATGCAGGAGAAGTGTTCAAGTATATGTTTGTAGTGTCTGGTTACAGACATTAAAACAAATAAATATACTGCGTAAATAAATAGAGCATTGAATGGACTGACAGTTATATGGTCGATATCTCCTTTAGTTCCTATGTGCTGTCTGTGAAATTGGACACTCTGTGTTTGAAAAATTATATCTGGCCAGTTCACTTTACACAAGTGATTTCCTGTTAGGAAAGTCAACTCGTGTGTCATGGAAATGACCAGTGTCTTGGACAGTTACCTGTGAGCTCCAAGTCGCCAAGGTAAAACAGGAGTCCTCTGTCATTTGCAATGAAAATGCTGGGAATGGTGGTAGGAGATCTGCAAAGGTAGGCCAGCCACAGGAAAACAGGATAAAAGTTATGGCACTTAAAGGGATGTTTTCCAGCAGCTGGCCCTTGCAAAGGACAGTGTCAATGCCTTACAAGCATCCCAGTGGGTGGCACTTGAGGGTGTAGACGATGGATGTGCCAGCCTCAAGAGAAAAAGGAAGGCTCTGAGGGATGATTCCCTTTGAGACCCCTTTGGAGCTCAGGCTGAATCTCAGCATCCCCTGACTTGCAGCCCCAGTTGTTGGCTTCCATCCCTATTGCCAGAAAATGCCGAGCCCTTGGGTGAGTGCTCTCTAACCCCATTCAGTGTTGTACCTAAAGCAACTCACTGAGTAATTGGTGTCCATCATGCTCTGAGTGGCTATGTGGACTGGCTGGGTAGCATGGAGGTGATCCCAAGCTGCTGGAGCAGCAGCCTGCCCAGATAGCATCCCTGATAGCATCCCTGAAGCTGTACCACAATATCTGCACATTACCCCCCTTAGAAACAGACAGGGTCCATGCAGAATCACAGAATCACAGGCTGGAAATTAATCACCAATTAAGGTTGGAAAAGACCCCCAAGATCATCAAGTCCAACCTTTGACCAAAAATGATGATGTCAACTAAATCATAGCACAAAGTGCACATACAGTTGTTTTTTAAACACTTCTAGGGATGATGACTCCACCAGTTCCCTGGGCAACTTGTTCCAATGCTTGACCACCCTTTCAGTGAAGAAGTTCATTCTGATGTCCAACCTAGACCTCCCCTGGTGCAGCTGGAGGCCGTGTCCTCTCGTCCTGTCGCTGGTTTCCCTGGAGCAGAGCCCGAGCCCCACCTGGCTACACCCTCCTGTCAGGGAGTTATAGAGAGTGATAAGTTATAGAGAGTGAACAAACCCAGCTCCCTCCACTGCTTTTGTTTTCCATTCTTCCCTGAGTCACCCAGGCTGGTTCCTGTGTTTTTAGAGATCTTATTTATCCCAGTGGGCAACTGAGAGGGGCAGATTCCTTCTCTGACTTCCCCACATACAGGTGGCAAAGCTGGCTCAGCTCTGCATTGCATCTTACTTGAGCAGGGCATCATTTTCTCCTCCACTTTTGCACAGCTAATGAGCAGGCCACAGTTAAAGACACTAGTGTACCTTTTGGTGTTTTTAAAATAAGGTTCAAATTTTTTTTTTTTTTCTAAAGGTGTCTCTAGCTCTTTGTAATTTAAAATTTGTCTTTTCAAGCTGTTTGTTTCCTGTCCTCACTGGGAGGTTACAAAGTTTTCTTTTAAGGATATGTGGAAATTGCATTCCAGTGACTCTGGGGCCTTAGCTTTAAAAATACTCCTGATATGGCCAAGGATGTGTAGATTTTACTCTAAGTTGTTATACCTGCTTTTTTTAAAGGGAAGCCTCTAATAAGGAGAAGCAACTTGAATACATTTCTACTGCTTGTCTTTCACAATGATTCAGCATATATTATATAACAGATTCTATATTTTGCACGTGCAGTATGCTGACATTCAGCATATATGGGGATACTGTTATGCTGCATCTGTGTGTTCCCAAAATAACTTCGTTTAAGCACGCTTTAAAGTTGTGGCACACGTGCTGGAAACGCTTCACGTTAGCAGGATTCTCCTTATATGAATTTTAGCAATTTCTGTATTGTTCCTCTTGCCTGCTAAGCAGCTTTTATGGAATGAGCGGGAGTTGGTAGCGGATAGGTCTGCGTGTGAAATAGTCTCAGAGCAAATGGAAGCAATCTTCTGGCAGAGCTACAGCAAGGGATGAATTCGGATCAGGTTCATTTGGGCATCAAGTGTCAGTTTGCTTCCGGTAAGCGCGGTATGATCAGTAGGAGGTTCAGTAATAAGGTGTCTCCTGGAAACAAAAGAATCTGTGCCTTCCTCTTTTGCTGTAATACTGCCATGCATCAGATAAGGCATCCTTAAATAGCCCAGGGAGAAATTCTGAGGGAAAGGGGGGTGATTTATTAGTGTAAGGTAAGGAAAGCTGGCAGAGACAGGAGCAGGGGGCTGAAGGGATGCTGTGGCTGTTGGAACTTGTCTGTATTTTACCTGCACTCAGGTGTAACCTGCACTGCTGCAGAGGCATGGAGAAGAATAGCTCTGTGTTCATTCGTGATAGAAACTAGGTTGTTTCTGGGTTTAGTCTCTTCATTTCTTAAATGCAGACTTGCTCCATGTGGCTCGGTAAGCAGGTTTTGGATCAGCACTGGTGAAGCCTAAAAAGTAGGGGTTTAGTGTGAAATTTATCCCCCTTCCAAGGCTGCATGTTCAGTTTAATTTAAGTAGGTTTTTGAGCAAAGCCTGCAGTGCTATGTCTCTATCTCTGCTTTTTGCCTGGACCTCATCCTTAACAGAGACATGAAAACATCAGCGCTTGATCTGCTCCTTTGAGCTGCACCCTTTTAGTGGACATGAAGAAAATAAGACCAGACATAAATGATTAATGCAGAATCTTGGAAGAAAATATTGCAGGGTGCCTTGCTGTTTGATTACAAGCCTTGGAATTAGTCAACATTTCCATAATTCTAAACCAATATACACCTGTTTTCCCACTGTGATGTGAAGGCACAACTTAATTTAACAGAAACCCCGCTGTGCTAAATCTCTCATTAAATACCAAGCTAGTTCTGTAATTTAAAGTTGCAGCACTACTATTTTAACTGAATTGCCTTTGTATTATAAAATTAATAAGAAGTTAATGATGCACTTTGCTGTATTCTCTCAGATTTTTTTTTTCACAGCAACAACAAAAAAGAAAGATAAAGAAGAAAAACATGTCACCAGCTGACATCTCAAGGCTTTTCTGGTTTTAATCATTTTCCTGAGGATAGAAATTCATTTAAAATATTTTTTAAAAAAATATTTAAAAACTTTCTGCACAAGTAGGATCAAACATCATCTTTTTACTCATGATTAATATAATCTCTCTGTTAGTCATAATATTCCTTGTCATATATTAGAGCTTTTATCTTTCCCAAAATATGTATTTAGATATCACTTGTTATGTAGGATTGCTACTAGGCAGAGAAGAAGATATGCAGTGTTTGAGAAATACAGGCATATTGTTATGATATATGATACAGATCAACGAAATAGGGACAGTTCTCTTCTGTTTACTTGGTGCTGGCATCACAAGTAGCTTTCATGGCTTGCAAATGAACAACATGAATTTTCATGTGTCTTTTCCAACATAGCATGGGAGCAGGTCGCTGATACCCTCATAGCTCATAGGGATGTGGTTTATATTATTCAGCTTAGAGTCAGGTTTTCTTGGAGTATTCATTTGGATTTTGTTTTAAAAGGCAGAAGAGAGAAAAGGGAAAACCTCCATTTGAATGTAATAATGATCTTAGAAATGGGCTTCTTTGGGATGAGATGTAGAACTGAGGCGTTAACTAGTCTCATCTTCATTAAGAATCTCATGGCTTCGTTAGAGGTGTTTAACTTCTATTCCCTTAACAGAGTAATCCAATAAATTCCACCCATCTAAATTTATTCTGTACCTTCAGATGTAATAATCTTGGTTCCCCCATGCTCTAATTTGCTGCTTAGTGAAAATTGGCTTCTGTATGGAGGGCAAACCTCAAAGAACTGTATTCAGGGACTGCTTTAACTGCCTTCATGGCACTGACATTTGTCCTTTGTTTTAGTTTTAGCATGCTTTGTTTTAAAAACAGAATGTGCTCTCTTTTGCTGACAGGCAAATCTGGTAGGATTTCCTGACAAGGGTTAAGTACAGATAGGCAACACAAGAGCACTATGTGTTGGTTGGATTCTTGGAGCCAAACAGCTGAATTAATGCACCTTTAATGTCATGCAGAGGCTATTTGAAGTCAGAAATCAGTGGGCATCCATTTGTAAAATCTACGCCTAAAACTCTTTGGTGTCTTTGTTCTGTATTTGAAGTTAGATTTATTGGACATGGTAAGGGTTATTTGTTGTCTTTATGTACATTTTTTGATATATCCTCCTACCTAAGGTTATCACAAAAATAATTAACAGCCCACACTCTGCACTCGCATGCTTTTAACAGAATCCTGGTTTACGTGGTTCTTATTTCAAGTGGGATATACATATTCCAAGTAGCAGCAAACCTTTTGTATTGAAGTTCTGGCATGAAATTGGGCCATTAGCTGTATGAATTGATTTGATTAATGGTTCAACAAGGAAGAAATACCATTTTGAAAAATCTCTCAATGTTTCAACAGCAAGGTGGAGTTCATAGGAACTTTTTTGTAAAATATTCATGGCTTCCTTTTTTGCCACATGTAGTTGAGGGAAACATTTTTAATTTTTACATTGTAAGAATCACTACTGGTTTTATTAAACTCTTTTTACATCATAGGGAAACAGGGCTGGCTTAGAGGGAGCTTTGCCCAAAGGTTGTGTGCTGGCTGCAAGGAAACCTCAAAGTCCATTTAGAGGGGTAGAATATGAAAAAAATCAGTTTTGAAGATGAACTTGGGCCGTTCTTCTCGCAGTAGGGTCAGTTCTACCCTACACCAGGCTGGCAATCACTGGTGTGATTCCAGTCTGCTCTGGGGCTTCCCTTGTCCCCATGGGCCAGCTCAGGTGAAACACCTTTGCTCTTGCTCCATGCCTCCATACCATGTTGGTATGGTCAAGGAAGCGCCACAGCCCCTCTGGGGTCCTGGGGCTTGAGGGTGAACGTGGGAGAGAAATCTCAGGGCCGTGCAGAACTGGCTTAGCAGGTTATTTAACCTTCAGAATAATCTGGTTCAAAATGCAGGCACCCATAAAACCTCATTCACTTTCTGACAAAATACCATTTGTCCTACAAGAAGCAAAAAAACCCAGTTATATTTCTGGTTCTCACTTTACATGTGAGCCCCTTTCTATTGGCTATCCTGGCACTCTCCTTTCTGGAACAGTGTTTTAATATCCAGTTCCCTTCTCCGTTTTAAGCCTTATGGTTTGTCAGTACTATTTGAACATTATGTAAAAATTACCTGTAATAAAAAGGTAATCATCCAATATGACTTGAATAATAGCCTGAATGTGATATATCAGTGACTCTGAGAGATTTTGACAAACAGAAAGGGAATTCAAAGAGCAATTAACTTAGTTAAGGCTTTGCAGTGATTGATTTATGATGACAAATTAAACTAATTCAGTACCCACATAGTATGGCCAAATGCTGTTTAATGAAGGATCCAAAGAGTATAGAACTGCTTAAATGATAAAAATAACCAGATGGGAAAGAAGAGAATTCCCAGGGAGCATCTGTTCCTACGAAGGGAGCTATAAGACACAGAATTATATTGAGAAAGTGAATCTGGCCCATTCCTTCCTTTAAAATACTATGCAAATGAACCCACTTGATGATACACTTTGCCCAGCTCAGAAGAAATGTTCAGGGGGATAGTGTTTTATTCAGAAACACCACTTCTACCCCTGCCTCTCAAAAAAATTGTTGCACTGACTCTGCCACTTCAGTGAAAATAAATATTTGCACTAAGTTCAGGCACCTTAGTAGAAAAGTTGGGTTTGCACCTACCATTGCTGTGAAACACAGAATGGATGACCAGCCCTGGATTTACAAAATGGAAAAAATTACTTAGGAACCCAGTGAAATCTCTGTAAGTAGCTGAATTTGGAGCTTGGTGGGAGAATGTGGATGTTGTGCAGGTGTAGAGAGAGGAGAATATTGACCAAGTGAAAATAACTTCTCTAAATTGAACAAAACATTTAGTTCATAATTATATTGTCCCTTTTTCTCATTGAGGGATGGAGGGTCAAATTTGCCTTCACCGAATTCACAGCCTCATCATTAGGGTAACTTTCTGGCATGCAAGGAGAATGCAGTTCATATCCTCTGTGCCTTGTTTATGGAAAGGATTTAGCTTGGATCGACCTAACAGAGCCTTCACAACTGGACTTAGTTAAGATTAGGGGTCACTGTTTCTCCTCTTAAAGCTGCTCCAGATGTATGAAAGTATCAAATTCTGGTGGGAGTAAGAGAAAGCAAGGAACAGCACTTGGTTGCCTGTTACTGAGGGCAGTGACTAAAGTGGTGTGATATCTGGATATTAGTCCAGATATCAAGTATTTCATTCTTTGGGAAAATCTTCAGAAATTTAGAAGAGACTCTCCAAGATCAGGGAAGTGCAGGAAGATCCATTGCTGAGGCACTGAGAGAAGGTGGCTAAACCTCAACCTGCCTTACCTGGGGGAGTGATGCCCCTGTGGTGTGTCAGGAGGGTGCAGAGCTGCACAGGGCATGGGCCTCAGTGAGGTGGTTTAGATCCTAAATATCCTTATCAGGTTTTTGCTTTTCCTGCTGGGAAGCAAGAGCACATTGGCCCAGCTGAAAAAGCAGTTAGATCCACTCTAGCTTTTTTAGAAAACTCTTGGAGTAGTTCAGGATTTTTTTTTTTTTTGTACAGCTTTGCAGTATAATAGTACTGGGATGGAAAGTAAGTAATGCATAATAATGGCTTGACCTCATAAAAATTCTCTAATGTGAAGCCTGTCCCCTAAAGGCCAAACCATTCTGGCATGTGACACTGGGATTTACCTCTGATTTCCATGACTTTGACCAGTTGAGGTCATCACTTTGCAAAATCCCTCCAGATTTTTTTGTCCAACTTAGAGCACCTTACTCAGTGAGGGTGGAGGATCAGTTCACAGGATATCACTTTTAAGCTGGCTACCGAAAAATCACTGACTTGGAGAACCTTTTGCTGTGCACTTCAGAATGGAAATCTCTGAAGAAAATCGAGAGGCCATCACTGGAGTACTCCAGGGTATTGCAAGGCTCACCAAGATTTAGGTGGGGTGCTTAGCTAAGGATAATAGCCCAGGCACTCTCTTAAACAGCTATTTATCCTTCTGCTGCTGTTAGCTGTTTTCTGTTATCCAGAACAGAAAGTACAGGTGCTTCAGTGAGCCTCATTAGCACCACGACATGAGCTATTAAAATTGTCTTCGTAATGAAAAACTAGTTCAGGGAGCCTTCCTAGCTGTCTGACTACTCCTACAATAGTGAAATTAGAAAAGCAAATCATAAACAGTGTTGCAGGCATCAGGAAGCAACATCATTAGAGGTGCCCTTGGATGCCATTTACCTGCCTTGATAGCAGTGTTTGGCACCCGTGGATCTGAGTTATGTTATGACTGAGGAGCCTGGGCCTCATGGCATGTTTATAACAGAGAGACTCTTACTTCAGCATCCTCCTGCCACTGTGTCCAACCCTGTGAGCTGTGCTGCTTCCTTCAAACACCTCTACTCTGTGGTCCATTGCTGTTGAAGGGATGCACTGCTGGCTTATTGTGTGTTTGCACTCCTGTGGTGGTGCAGGAAGCTGAGGTAGCCCCAGCCAGCTTTCCCCCATCTCAGGTGGGTAATGGACCACACTGTGCTGCTGAATGGGAGAGCATACATGATACGAGAGAAAACATAAGTTCTGTCTTCCCTGTGATTCTCAAAATCCCCATAATACTACAAAAAACAGGTGAAACTTGGAGGCTTGATTGAGTCTCCTGCTCTAATAACACACTTTGGACAATCATATTCTGCCTAATTTAAAACACCCTTTGCAGACCTAGAGAGATAATTGATTTTTTGCTCATTCTCTGGAAGATACTATCATCTTCATCAGATTAGTTGGAAGAGCAGACTTCTTTGTCTGCTCTTCCCCTGTAGTGTGCAGAGAAATCCTTCCTCCTCTTGCCAGCAGGGTCACTGGGGCTGCTAGAAATACTTGAGGATTTATTTGGGTGCAAGCACCAATCTGGAGTACAGAAATATTCATCTGATTGTCTTGGTAGATATCCAAAACCTTTAGAGATGTTCAAATGGGCTGTGAATTCCCACCCTTAAAGGCCATGAAGGACACATAGTTGCAGGGGGAATGGGTTTAAACTGAAAGATAGTAGGGTTAGATTATACATTAGGAAGAAATTCTTTCCTGTGAGGGTGGTGAGGCCCTGGCACAGAGAAGTTGTGGATGCCCCATCCCTGGAAATGTTTAAAGCCAGGCTGGATGGGGCTTGGAGCAACCTGGCACAGTGGAAGGTGTCCCTACCCATGGCAGGAGGTTGACTTTAGATGGTCCTTAAGCTCTCCTCCAACCCAAACCTTTCTATGATTCTATGATTCTAAAATTAAAGTGTCAAATACCTTTTAAAAGGTAACAGAGTGGGGAAAGCTAGTATTTGTCTCACTTTTGGAATGGTCCATCTTTTCTCCTTCAGCATGGCTGAAATCAGTAATGGCTTTGCTACCAGACTGTAGCCTGACTATCTGCAGGAGCAGAGAGAAACTGTCATTGAAAAAGATGCCACCATAACTCCATTTATTAGAAAAAGCCTGTGTCTACTGCCTAGTGCTAGGGAAGTTAAAAAAGCAAAAACTGCAAAAGAAAAAAAAATCACATTGAGCTAAACAGAGTCTTAAGCAGTGGTAAACAAAATGTAGCTTCCTTTGTGGTTGATTTTTATCCAGCTGCAGCCAAATATCAAAGCGATATCAAAGGAAAGCTACCCATTAATTAATTCAGACTGACTTCACAAAGCAAGCTGGAGCTTTTGCTGATATCTGATTCTGACAACTTCCTAATCTTCACAAGTTGTCATTAAGAGTGGCATTAAAGCAGTCTGCAGTCAATCCCAGCTCTCGCCCCATTGTAACTCAGAGATTGTCTATCTGCCATGGGGGGGGGAGGGGGGTGCAAGCAGGGCTTAGAATAAGGAACTTTTTTTCTTCTTTGCAAATGGAATTTGCAATGTATCAGGGAATCTCATTAATACACTGCCTCAATCATTCACCCTAGGAATGCTCACCCACTCCCGCTTGCAAGCATTTCAAGTTGCAGTGAGTGGAAATTTTCTCTTCTGAGGGAGAAACACAGGGAGAAAGCAGAGAAAGAAACTAAAAAAGAAGCTCATGTCTGAAAGGAATAATTAGAAGTCTGTAACGATCTCTAAGAAAGTATGAATAGAGGCTTATCACTGATTTCAAGATAGAGAACATAGGATTATAGGTTGAAGAAAGTAAGATTGTTGAAAATAAGATGCTAATTAGAGGATAAGATTAGTTTTAAACCAAGAACTTTGAGCAACTTGGTGTAGTGGAAGCTCTCCCAGCCCATGGCAGGGGTGTTGGAATGAGAAGAGCCTTAAGATCCCTTCCAACCCGAACCATTCTGTGATCCTATGAACTGAAAATCTGGCACCTCCACAAGTGAAGCTCGTAATTCCACCATGAAAACACAACACTCAGTGTTCCTTACTGCAGCCAGAATCTCTCAGAGGGATTGCAGCCTCGTGCAGAGATGTGAGGGATGTGATACCTTTATATTTCCATTCAGCTGTGTATGGCTCAAATGACTGAAGGGAGTTTGTTTTCTAGACCATCACTTGAGCAAGTATCCACCAGACAGCAACTAATATCATTTTGTGGCAAATTCCTGACAATACCTTAGAGGAAAATGTGCTGTGTTATTATACAGTATATTAATTTCAAATATTGCAGAGAATACAAAGGAGGATAAGTTGTGGGACCACCTCACCCAGCATCCCCAGCAGCATGCATGAGTATGGTGCATTTATTTCCTCCAGGGCCAAGTACTGCCCAAATGCCAGTGACAAATGGGAATTATTTTTGGTTGTGCACAGAAACAAGGATTTACCATCATAAGAGGTGAAATAAAGCTTAGATCAAGTATTAGGGAAAAATACCCAGTGTCTGTTCAATTAGAATAATCTTCTAAAGGAAATAAAGTTAAATCCCAGTCCTTACAGGTGTTTGGGGTAGGAAAGTATTAGAAAATATGGGATAGACAGTAATCCTTTATTGGCATTAAGTCATTCAAGATGAGCTGATGGATTTTTTCATCTCTCATTTCTCTGATTGCTAAGAAGTGAAAGAAATTGCTATGCTGGGTAAATATAGAATCCTCCTATTTGTACAAAAGTATATGATTAACCAAAAAGAAAGATCTTGGTAAGTAAGGGCTACAGTCAGTCTAAGTGCTGTGCTTCTGCTCTTGTGTCTGGAGGGCTCTGGGGTTGCTCAGGCAGGCGTGTCCCTTGCCTCTTGTGACCCTGTTCATTTTGCAAAGAATGACACGGATTTATCCCACTTTAAAAGTGGCCTGATAGCTGACAGCCCTCATTGTCTGCTGCTTGTCTTCCTCCCTGTTGACACGAAAGCCAAAAATAGAGGGTGTGATATGGGGAAAATTTCTTTTCTGCACCCATTCCCCTTCCCCTGTGCTTTCCTTGCCCTCCGCTAGCTTCACTGACACTGCAACAGCCCTCAGGCTGCATTAGCCTCTCTCAGAAGAAGTAACATATGCCAACAAACCAGGAGTTCAAGACTTCCCAGTAGCTCTAAATGCTACCTTTGGAGCAGGTAGGATGAATGATGTAAGAGCTTTTAGCCCAGTTGGTTTTATCAGAGGACCTTCCCGATAGTTCTCCATGGCCTCCAGCTGTTCCACCTGAAGCCATCTCTGCAAAGAGATTTCTTTGACCTTTAGGCAAGTTGCACATAAAGATGTTACTCATGGGGCACAGCACAGAGAAAATTTCTAATCGAGCACAGTAGCAGTAAAGAACAAGTAAGAGAAGACAACTTTTCACACAGGGACGTTTATGTCACTAAATGAAGCAGGTTGTGCCTTTTTTTCAAGAGAATCAAGGGGCCCAGGCTCTGGACATAGGCAGTAAGGTTCATGCCTGGGGTCAGATGCTGGTTCAGAGCTTTGCAGATGGGTGGAGGCAGGTTGATTTTGGCCTTACTCTTCCTAGCACTGTCCCTTTTACTAATGAAATCTTAATCACAGCTCAGTCCAAACACCACAGCCCACTGTCCCTTCCAACCCGTTCAAAAATGTTTCTGTTAATGGGGAATGTTTCTGTTAATGTTGTCCATTTATTTTTTGTTTAACTTTCCAAACACCTATTGACAGAAATATTCAAATGCATTGGAATTCCTAGAGATTACTATTATAAATATATACTGCATGTTTAGTTTGAATGCAAACCACTTTCCTCATCCCAAAGAAAGCACTGCCAGAGTACATTAGCTACAGAGATGCTAAAAAATTTAAGAGAATGAGTTCATATGCAGGGTGGTTAAAAATAACATGATTGCTCAACGTGACTCTTACTGGTGTTTGTAACTGTATGTGTACACAACTAGACATTCATATTTTCATGTGGACAGTGTGTGTTTGTGTGTGCTTGTGGCTGGAGACCTGTGGCAGTATCCTGTTTTCATGGATGGATCAAATATCGAGCTATCTTTTTCATTTTCTCTCCACAGCCAGATTATTTTGCCACTGCAGACTATTGGCATAACACTGAGAGCTTTTATTTGGATGCTGATATTGGATAGTCGTGGAAAATTCCTGTAACTTCAGCTCATGGAGAGCTTAAATAGAATTTATGAGCCATATCCTCATTTGGCATAAAATATTATGGCTCTCCTGGTTCAACAATAAAACTGTACTACCTACCCCAGCCGATGTCAGTCAGGAGCGTAGGATTTTTGACATCTTCATTCAAAACCTGTTTTCTACCTGAATGCTTTGGCTTTGGCTATTCCCTGCAATATTTAGAGGCATGCATGTTGACAAGTAGTTTGGGGCTCATGTCTGACCTTTGAGGACATCGGGATTGGTCTGTGTTTGGTAACAGGCAGGAATTTGACTGCCTGTCTGCCATCTGCAGAGGAGGGAATTGTGAGTCGAGAAAGTATTCTGGACTCAGAACTTCTCTGCACCTTTGCTAAGTGAAAAGTTGAAACGGCAGCAGCCCCACATCACTGCCAACTTTTACATATATTGTACCCTTTGCTCTAATTTAAAAGGTAGAATTTCAATAGATTTTATAATTTTGATGCTTTGGGGGCTTATTTTAGACTTAGCTCAATCACACTTTTTAGCTATAAGATGTTCTTGCTGGTACATTGTAATGCAAATAGGAGAGCTTTCCAACAGAACTTTAAAAAAGCTTTACATTAAAAAAAAAAAAAAAAAGAAAAAAAACCCTCATAGCCTAGAATTTGAGTTTTGTACCAAATAATAGACTCTAGTTTCTGTCAGAAGAGGAGCCCAAGAGTGTTGTTAGATCAAGGTGACCTTCCATGCTGCAGAAAGAGTCAGGCAGAAGATCTACTTAGCAAATGAACACAAAAATCTGTGATGTGAAACTGGGGGAGTGGCTGAGGCTGGTTTCTCTCTTACTGAATGAAAGCAAAAAATTAAGAAGATATGTGTAGATGAGATAACACTGTGAAGGAAACAGAGGAGCCCCTGACTATGCTTTGTTGCCTTTCTGAAATGTTGCTGTTGCTAGTCATTCCTTTTAAGGGGTTATCTCCTGAATTCCAGCTCGGCAAAGGTAGAGGATATTGATGAGCATAATCACATGGTGTTTTCCCAGAGCATAGTTCACAGAGGAGAACAAGCAAGCACAGAACAGCGTAAGTCTTAAAATAAAACTCCTGCAAAACAAGCATTTGATATCCTGGTCGCTTTGGCCTCTCTCAGAACCAAGTTTGTGTTTCGCATTACAAAAGCCATTGCATGTTAAAATGCAATGTTTAAAAACCATTGATTTAAACTAAATTTCTTCACAGTCATTGGTAGCCTGAAAGAAAATTTATTTTATTAATGGTTGGGACTGTGTTTTTAGAGAAGAAGAAGGATAGAATAGAGGATTGCGTTGTTTCCTTAACAAATTTCTAAAAAATATCCTAGAAGTTGATGTGGAATCAGAGAGATTTATGTTGAAAGGGAGGGGTTTCCTGTGGACCAGGCTTGAACATTAGCACCCTAAAATGGTGACCACAGACTGAGCTACTTGAGTATTTTCATTTGGCAGCAGAAAAGGTCTTTTTTAAAATGGGGATTTCTTCTAGAGCCTTCACAGATTCTGAGAAGGGAAAAATGCCCTGAATACACCCTCAGGAGTCAGTGCTACCTGATCAGGGAATCTGGCTTTTTCTGGGGAGAAATGCAAAATCTGCCTTTGCAGAGCACTCCAGCAAGAAAAAGCCTCTGCTTTGCTGCCTTCCCCTTTTGAGATGGTTGAGGGTCCTCTCTGCCATTCCCAAGGGAAGATTTTACGTAGAGTATGACTTAATAGGTAGCAGGTTTTGGCTTTGCTCTGGCTCTGTTTCCCAAACACTAATACAGGAGAAGGGGGTGTTCTTAGGTTTGAAGGGAAAGTACTCCCTTTAAAATCCCAGTCTCCTGTTGACTTCTGGAAACAAAACGCCCAACTGGGGAGACGAAAGAAAGTACATCTTCAGAACACTTGAGTCATGTCCAGTGGGACACTGACTGGAAGGCTTGTGTCATGCTGGGAATTGAGTCCTGGCCTCTTAGGTCATGCTGGGCAAATCCACCCGATGCACAATGAGGCTGCCTTAGTTATTAGCTGACATCCCAAAGCCACAACAGCTTGGCTGGCATTTGGTTCCTCCAGCAGCCCTGCATCACTGGTTCAGGTTCTTATGTTACCTTCCAAATAGGATACCCAGGGAGTAATATTGTAAAAAAACCACCTTGCTTGTGTGGAATACACCCGCTAATTATTGTCTTACCTATTCCTGATGATAAAATGACAAGATTTTGGCTTGATAGACTTGGCTTCCGTTGTAGAATAACTCCAGATGCATCACATGGAGCCTCTTTCTCCCATCACCTTCCTTTCTGCTGCAAGGAGGTAGCAGCAGTGAGGACCTCGCAGTGGTGTTGGGACAGGAATCAGTGAGAGCCTGAGGAGCTTGGGCTGTGATGCAGTGCAGACAGCTTGGCTCTCTCCCTTTGGATTGTCATTCCAGGCCCTGCAGAGCTTCCCTGCGTGGTACCAGGCACAAGCCTCTGCCTGGGCAGCGATTTTTGCCCCTCGCAATTACCTTCAACGGGTGTTAAAACCCAGTCAATTAGTGTCACCAGGAGACTTCTGTTATCTCCCCACCCCACCCCATTGACATGTAAACTTAAATTGGCAAAATGTCAACAGAAGTTATTGCTGCTGCCGATGAGATGGATAACTCGTGCTGTTAAAATAATATCTGATGTTTCGCTCAGATGTCTAATGGGTTTGCTTTTTAAGCATGGATGATGCAAAATATCCCCAAGGCATTATTCCCAACAAGTTATAGAATCCCACTTAATGTCTATTTTTAGGATTGAATAGGTTCTGTAAAGGCTCATTTGTTTGAAGAAAAGATAGTTAATAACTTTGCTTTCCATGTGATTTTGAAGAGACAATTTTTGGCCACACCTCCCCTTTATCTCCACTCCATTTGGCTCGCCTGTCCTGGAGTTGTTGCCATTAGTGTGGGAGGTAAGAAATTAAAGAATTAAATAAATGGAGGACAACTGCTAAAAGACCAACAGTAGTTACTTGTACATTAGGAAGTGAAGTTGTCACTTCTAAGATATCCAGCTTTTTAATTTCTATATGAGGGTACAACTTTTAAAAGACTGAGTGCAACAGCCTAATTAGTAAATGTACAGGAGGAACAGCAGGATGTGGGGGTGACTGTGGAAGGGATCACTAGATGAGTTATAATTACTACTACTATTATTGTTATTGGTTTTATTTATATTTCATTATTATTTTAAAGCGCAGCATTGTTTTTAGTCTCTCTAACTAATGTTTAATTTAACTTGAATTTAAACCACAGAGTGTAGTGGATTGCAAATGACTGAGTTGGAAAGCTTCCAAAAGCCATTGAATTTCAGTGGTTTTAGTGTCCTCCGGTAAAACAACATGTTTCAAGCAAGCTATATGCTTGCTTCTGTGTTCTAAATAGAAAATAATGATGTTATGCATTACCGCATGAACTATATTTGGCACCCACCAGCAATATTTCCTCCTTCTCTCCCTCCTTCCCTCCCTCTCCCTCTCCCTCTCCAAAAAAAGCATGTATATATGTCTGACAGTAATCTAGGAGGCCAAGTAACAGATCACATTCTTCTACTACTAAAATTGTATGAGTGCCTAACACAGCTTAAATCCCTTAAATTGGGATTTATGAAAAGATGACAGCAAACAATCTTCTAGCTGTGCCATCGCTCAGGCAATTGCAGCAACTGCTTTACATTTATTTGTGAGAATCTAAATGATGAATGCACATTTGTCTTCCTTTTACCCGTGAATAAATGAAGGTGAATGACTTCAACCAATGCTGGGAATCCAAAGCTCTGCCTGTGCTGGTGAAGCAAGCAGGAGCATGGTGTGGGTTAGCACTTTCCTGCCTGGTGTGTGGGCATATTTGAGGGAAGAACATGGGCTAGACACTGTTCCCACTGGGCAGTATGGACATGGACACCTTGTTTCGAGGAGAAGGAGGAATTTAGCTGTGTAAATGCAAACTGTGCCACACCCCTTCCTTTGAGAGCCAGAGAGCTCCTTCACCTCTTTTATTCACTAGTATTTATTTGGCCTGGGAGATTATCCTCAGTTCCCAGAGAAGTTCCCAAAGCACTAGCTAGATAATGACTGCGTAATTCAAGTTAGTTTGACCCTAGAGAAGTCATTCTAAACAGTTCTTTTCGATAGGAAAATACACCTCTTTCACTTCTGGGAAACTTGTATTACTTGTGAGTCACAAGGGTTTAAACAAGCAAAACCAGTTGGCATTGAAATGATGTGAGACATGACTGTTCAAGAGCTCCTCTGGTAGATCCTGTGGAAAAACTGGGGAGCTAAAATCTGAAATGAGGGGCTGGGAGTGTGTGTGTAGAGGTATCTGCACATAATAGTCCAGAAAAACAGTGGTCTCTGAAGACAATGAAAATCATTTAATTCTCTGGTGTTTATGGAGTATTTTCTCTTATTCCCCCAATCTTCTGGTAGGTCAATACATTCCCTTCTGACTTCCAGACTCAGTAAAGGTCCTCAGGAACCTGGTTGGTCTTGTTTGTTCCTTAGACTACTTGTCTAATTAAACTTCACTCACTAATTGGATCGGGAGCTTGGAGAAAGCTTTGAATTCATTTCCAGACCAGAGTTAGGCAAAGAACATAACTGTTTTTTGTGCTGGCACCTCTTTAGGTGCTTTTCTTCTGAGCCATTAGCCTGTCTCTGCTGCTCCTTAATATTTCCTTGCTCTTTGGTTTTCCTGTTGATTCCAAAAAGTCTCTAAATTTATAATCCTTTCCCCAAAAAGAATTTTAGGGTTTAATTAAGGTCTAATGTCTCTTCTTCTCTCTCCCACATTCTCTCTTGACATTTTACAATTCTGAGATGTAGAAAATATGAAAGAAGTCCCCTTTGGCTTCAACAGTGATTAATGCTAGAAAAAACCAACTCCCAAAGTGCTAGAAATGACAAGATATATGCAGGCTGTCATAATCTAATCCTATTGCTTTTTGTTTGGTTTGGATGTTACCCAAGTAACCCATGTTCTTCAAATTTACCCTTTGCTTGGGGGAAGGTTTAGCTCCATTTTGTGTGATGTTTCTTTGCAATGTGGTCTGTGAGGGTGACAGGTAAGGGACAAACTGAGCTGGGTCATGGCTGGAAACTTATAGCCAGGGCAGGTGACAGGGAAGGGAGGAAGGGAACAGGTCTGAAAAGGGCTAAGAGCTCTGCTGGTGGCTTTAAAGGATTATAGAAAGATGATGACAGGAATGGTTAGGAGTGAGGAGCCATCTTCACACACAATCCCTCAACTCTGATGGTGAAAAGTCACATTCTGCTTAACTTTAGAGGGCTGTCAGGAGGTGGTCTTTGACTGCCATAGTGAGCTGCGTGAAGGTTTGTGTGCATTCTGAGTCCTTTTTCCTGGAGTGGTTTTCCTTCCTCAGGGCACAAGGAGTGATGGGAGCAAGGCATGTGCATCCACCATGGCAGGAATGGAGAATAAAAGCTGCTGATAGATGTAGTAATCATGTATGAAGGTACTTCTGCAATGGACCATAAAAAAAAAAAAAAGACTTTTCATAGTCTAGGTGGCGAGAGTTTCAGAGGTGCTGAGGGTATCCAAATTTCACAGACTCAACACAGCTGCAGCAGAATGAGCCCATCATCTCCTTCATCTTCACTGAAAGGCATCTCCTACTTTTAATCACCCAAGTCCTATGTAGAGACCAACATACTCACGTTTAACAAAGTAGCTCTTATTAGATCAGCCAATACAGACCATTTAGAGTGCCAGCTGTCTCCTCCTACCAACCTTGCTTCCCTTGCAGAAATCCCTGCTCACAGGAAGTCCTTAGTCTACCCACCCAGAGTATCTGAATGCCCATTTCTCTTCAGAAAATTGATGGAAAGCAGGTGCCCAAAAGCCTTTCCAGCAAATATGTTGACAACTCTGAAATGTGATTTAAGCAGATGCAGTGGTATCTTGGAGTGTGCCAATCCCACGCTCGTCCATGCCTGGAGACCTTTCTTCCCCATTCACCCCTGGCACCTTAGGTTTAAGATTACACCTGATGTGAAGCATCCCCTGACTAAACAAAACAAACCAGGAGCTGATCGCCTTATGCAATGCACAACCACACAATAGTAATCACAGCTAATGACTCTGCTAAATGCTAGGCTGCACACACCTCCTTGTTTGGTGTTTGTTTTGTATACAGAAGGTAACATCAACTGAATAACGAGGATGCCAAGTTACAGATGGGGTTGTGGAATCGTATTTGACAGCCGATTAGAGTAATCTGACAGAAATGATGACTTAATCACCACGACAGACTCCAAATTCCCAGATAGAATTCCACCCAGGTTAATCTAATTTCCTTGCAATATTTTTGCCAGAAATAGACTCTTAGCCGGCTTGTTTTCTCCCATGCAGATGTCACATGGCTTTGACAAGAATGTAAATAGGTACTGTTATTATTGCTGAAAAGATGACTTTGAGGCTCTAAAGCTGGAGAAGTTTTATGCCTTTGAGATGCATTGGGTTACTTTGTTGTGTTTTTTTCTCATAATAAAGTTACGTTTCCTTTTAGCAAGATGTACTCAGGAAAAAGAGGGGGGAAAAAGATGTAACTATTCAATTGTAATTCTACACCATGGCATGGTCCTGCTGCTGTCCCAGACGTAGCCAGCAGCCAGATTCTCATTAATTTCAGGGGGATTTTCAGGGTTGCGTGTTTGACAACTGTCTCTTTGCCTTTTTGGTTCCCACGGACTGCCTCAGCGCCCCTGCTTGGGATGCACCCAAGGAGAGACAGTGCCGTGCTTGGCCCCGGGCTTTGGGTGGCCTCTGTGACAGTGCAGGCAGCAGCAAAGCCCCCACTTTGCTGCCAGCACTGCCACAAGGCACTGGCAACCTTGGGCAACAGGCATTTGCCTGCTCTCTTTTGTAAAACCGTGGCACAATGCGTTTTGAGACCAGTGGACAGAAAGCACCTGTAGGAAAGGCAGGCTGTGCCCTGCGTGCTGCACAAGTGTGTTCAGTAGAACTCTCTGTAACACTGATGAGGAGAGGTTGTTCCTTACAACCCCCTCCAGCCAGGGTTTGATATCCCCATGCACAGAGCTTGCCAGGAGAAGCTACCCACACTCAGAAAGAACTTGGCCTGAGAGCTGTGTTGTTCTCTTTTACTGTGTGTTCTGAGTACAGGATGATGTGCAAGTCTATAAATTACTTGCTGAGGTTATTTTTCTTATTCTTGCCTCTTTATTAATTGTAAGTGTGCATTCATAAATGCTGTATTTTCATAAGCAAAGCTTTCTCCAAGAAAAGAAGAAAATGTTTCCTGTTGTTCTGTGTGACAACATGACATACTGAGAAATCACTTACCTTGAGATCCATAAGTGATGTATAGCTACAATAACAGCTTTCTGATAAGACAGGAAATCCTTCATTTCGGTAGATGACATGATTCTAGTGAGTGGCATCTAATTTGAAACAGTTTTATATCATCTATAATCTTTTGGAGGGCCTGGGAAAGCACAGCTATTTTATTATTTTATAGCCTGCGGTTATACAAGGAAGATATAAAACGCAAAGATTATTTTCTCTTTTGCTCATTGTAGAGTAAAAGGATAATACCTCCTTAGCTTTTGTCTCTGCCTCTTTAATTTTCTTTTTCAGTACGTACTTCTTTGAGAGTCATTCTTTTCTTTTCTTTTCTTTTTTACACCTACCTTTAAATATTTTATGGGTAGAGAGCTTATAATATGTATTGTCACGGCAGTTGTCTCTAGAGGTCAGCAATGAGTTTAATAATGAGATGCGAACCAGTGACTCTGTAAAACCCATTTCAGGTTATAAATGGCATGTTTTATTGAATCTAGTGTTAAAGGTTGTTAACTTATCAATTGGTGATGGTCAGGGTTAAACAAGCTTCAACATGAGCCCTCTCATGTTAGGAAACTGTCAGTAAGGTATTTTTCCACTTTCCTCTTTGCTGAAGCCAGGTTTGTGTATCACATCCATTTTTCTGGGGGAGTTCTGCAGTTTAAACTCTCCAGGCCTGAGCTGGATCTTTTAGTAGTTTTTCACCAATATAATTTTTAGCACAATGGCATCACTCTGAAATTCAGCTTGATTGTGTGAAGACAATTTGAACCATGAGTTTTTTGCAGGAACTTTTGAAATTAAGTCAAAACCCAATTGAAGCATCATGTGAAATCTTGCCTCTTGCTTCATGAGTGTACTGGATTACTGAGTTAATGAACTTGAGGTAATTATGTGTAACAGACGAGGATGATTTTGAATGTGCAGTTAATGTGTTTGTCCGGTAACACTGATCTTTGTGTTTTGACCATGGGCTGCAAAAATAACTTCTTCATGTGAATTTGGTCTAAAGTTTGCTTCTCTGGTTCAGGCAGTTTGAAAAGGCAGAGGTTTTTAACATTGTTACAATTGCCTTTATTCAAAATATCTCCTCTTAGGGGCATATAAATGCAGCTGTAAAGAGTGGTAGATTCTCTATCTACAGAAGGCCTGAATTTGGCCTGGGTTTTTCTGATATATTCTGCATATTCCTGAATTTTCAATACTTGCCTTTCTTTCCTCTATTTTCTCACCACTCCATTGCTCCTCAGAAATATCAGTAACCTGCGACAGCCTTGTGGAGCAAGTTGCACCTTTCTTCTTCTTTCTGTTTGTGCTTGCTGAGTGGACATGCTGCCTCACATTCCCAGAATTTTAAGTCTCTTGCAGTGCCCAGTGTATTGTTGATGTCAGGAAAAATCTTAAGCACTAAAGAAGACAGAGAACGACAGAAGTTACCTTTTTTCTATAAAACTGATCGAATAAGAGTGGTGGCAGACAAGTGCTGGGCTAATAAAGTCCATTTAGGAAATGAATGATTCAAAGAGAACAGAATTGTTAAAACTGAAGCAAATTTATGCATCCCAATAACTACATCTACCTTGTGGCTTTGCCTTTCGCTAGGACACAGCAGGGAGTTGTGCAAGCAGCACAGGGAATACATTGATTTGCAAGGGCAGGGAGCATTCTGGACTTTGAGTAAATCTAACAGAAACATTCACAGCAATATTTTATATTTTCTAAAGAATCCAGCAACTTTTTCCCTCGTGGTTAAGTTACTGCAGCAAAAGCAATGCAGATGTGGGTTTCTGTGCAATTTTGAAAGCACATTTGATATGAGGGCATGGATGTTCTCTCTTGCTCAGCTGGTTTTGTTTCCCAGAGTTTGTCATAACAGTCTTTTATTAAAAAAATGGAATTGCCTCTGACATTTTCAGGCAATACTCAGCTGCACTGCGCTGAAAAATGATACAAAAGTAGAAAGAGCATACATTTTTTCACCTGTTCACGTGAATTGGTAAGGAATTGCTGAGGAGAGAAAAGGCAGTGACCCTGCTGCTGCCGGAAGGTTTGCACAGTCAAATCCCAGCAACTATGCAGAGCCCATGAAAGAAAATAAAAATGGGGATGCTTTTGCAAGCTTAAACTCCTCCCACATCGAATCTCAATGTGAGGTCAGTTCTGGAGGCTTTTGAGAAGCTGTAATAACATTAACACACCACAGTGGCCACAGGGCTAGCTGTCACCAATGTCCTGTGGAAAACTCACACACTCTGATCACGAGGGAGCTCAACTGTTGTGGTGTTATTATTCCTGAGAGAACAAAACCACCATTTGTAGAAATTTTATTGGAGCTATCAATAGTTCAGTGTTGAATTATTTAGTAGAGAAGGCTGAGGACACACCAGACCAAGTGTGCCAAGGTGGGATGTTCAGCGTGAACACTGCACACAGGGGTTGGTTTCCTTTGTACTAAGAGGGAAATGAATGGATGAAGAGGTTGAAAAGGAAGAAGCATTTGGAGTTTTCATGGAAGCCATAATTGTTATGTGTTGTGGTGGAAGCTTTATGAATGAATGTATAATGTATTCTAAAACAAAAATATGAGATACTAAATACTTATAGGAGGCTATTTTAGGAATCAAGTTCTCTTCTTCTTCAGTCCTGAAAGAATCAGCACAGTTTTTTTAATTACAAGCAAAGTTCATTTGTCAAACTCAACTCCTCTGAGTACATTTGAAATGCTTGCTAGTTCCTAAATTACTTGAAAATTCCATCTTGGTTTTGGCAGTGGTTAAGCTCAAGGCAAAATAAGTTGGTAAAACAGAAACCAAGCATGCCATAAACTAATGAGGGCCATAACTTTAGAGGTCTTCTGAAACTAGATACAACAAATTAAAGATTTATATGAGTCCTATGGGCCCAATGATCTTCTTTTTTTAATCTTCCTCGTTGTAAAATACTCCTTTACCATTTTTTTTTTCTTATAAGCCTATAATACAGTGTTATTTTGAATTTATATGATTTCAACATGTTTAATATTAAATTGCGTCTTTTTCTTAGCCCTTCATTAAAAACGTGACTCTTGATTTTTTATGACTCTCCAACCTGCCTTACTCTCTTTCATTTTTGTTTTTAGATGCATCATCCTATTCAGATGAAACCCGCAGATAGTGAAAAGTCAAATGGTATGTGTTTAATTTCTTTTTACTTAATTGTGTGTCTCTAAACTAGTGTAAGCGCAACATTGTGACAGGTTTTGCTTTACTCCTTTTGTGGTGAAAATGATAGGCATGTTGGGAAGGTGTTGAGGTGCTCTGAACTCCCTATTATCTCTGCTTTAAAGAAGGAAGGAAATGTCCTCAGAAAGGTTCTTCCTTGTACCTGCTGTACATCATGACTCACCTCACTGCATGCGTCCTTCCCTTGGGTTCTCCTAACAATGTGGGAGCACCTGAGATCGATAAGGTGGAGATAAAATGTTAATGCTGAAAATTAAAAACAAAAGAAACAAAAAGGCATACCTGTGTTAACCAAGGTTAACACAGCACATGATCAGCCTTAAACATTTGCTAAAACTACATATTTGTAGAATGATGCTGTTCCGAATCTGAGCCAAATTTGGGTTTTAATCATATGCTTCATTATGAGCTGGGAAACCCACATTGGAGCTCTCAGTATACTTATTCCTCAAAACAATTGAAAAATGAGTGCTATAAAGACAGCAATATCCATTTGGAATACTAGGGTACTGCCTAAGTGGTTGTATATGACATGCAAAATAGATGGCAGGCTAAATCTATTAAACATGCCAGGTTTATATATTCAGGGAAATAAGATAATCGAATGGTAGCGCAACTTAGCAGCGTGTGATTCTTTAAAAATATATACGTGTATGTTTTGCCCCTTGATTTGTTCCTGTAATTTTCTAAAATATATGTTAAAGATATCATCTGCCTTCTTAGATTGCAAGAGCTTCATTTTCCCATAAGGCCCACATAATCAGAGCTGGTTCCTCCAACAGGCATCTTTGCACCTCATTAATTAGTAATCAGGGCAGAAGCCGTGCACTTAGAGATCTACATACCTGCAAATGTAAATTATGATTGGGCTCTAAATCTCTCCGCACGGCTTTTTTAAGGGTTCTTTTTTTGCTAATTGTAGTGCATCCCTTTTTCAGGCTTCTCCAAGGATTACGAAGTTTGGAAGGAAATTAAAACTTCACATTATGCTAGGTTTCCCATTATGACAACTTTGCAAACAAAAGTGGCCATGAACACAGGAAATATGAGCTGTTATCAATTTGTATGGGAGGTCATTTTTTCTCTCTTAGTTTGGAGTCTTAGAGTCATTGAATATTCTGAGTTGGAAAGGATGGATATCCATCCACGAGGATTCTCCAAGTCTGATTCCTGGCCCTGCACAGGACAATCCCAAAAATCCCACCAAGCATTGTTGAAATGCTCCTAGAGCTCTGTTAGTCTTGGTGCTGTGTCCACTGCTCTGGGGAGCCTGTTCCAGTGCCCAGACACCCTCTGGGTGAAGAGTGTTTTCCAAAAGAGTTTTAGCAGTGATTTCTTGCTGTCTTTGAGTGCTCAGAATAGAGGCCAAGACACCTGGATGGGCAGAAGGACTGAACTTTTCAGGCCCCACCATGGTCAAGGAGAATGTTGCTGTTGGAATCCAAATTCCAGTCCCTAGTACTTAGTGCTAGCAGTAGGCACAATTATCCCTTAGGCACAGGAGCACCAGCCTGAACCCTCTGAACTAAGTATGGCCTCTATGGGTTCTTCTTTCAAAGACAAATTTCACCTCAATTTCCTTGGCAAATTAGAAAAATAAGAGGCAATGGGCCAAAATTGACTCCTAGTGAGTTACTTGTTCATTGCCTGAAGTGTTTCTTTCTAAAGGAGATTGAACATATTGGAAAAACACTGTGGGGAATTGTGCAAATTCTGTCTTTCTCTGCAAGTAGCACCTGCTTGGAAAGTGGGGTAGGTTAGCTTCTGGCTGCTGCTGTTAGTCTGGGGTTATCTGCATGAAACTCCTGTCTGCACTGTGGGAATACTCTCTTATTTTCTGGCATCTATTCCAAGCATGAAAATCATGAAGGATTTTCGTGTTTTGCCTTTTTTTCCTTGCCTTTCTTTGTATTTTTGGGGAAAACAAGTTGTCAGTTCAGGGGTTCCAATTGTCAAATTAAATATCTTTTTAAATTTAGACTTCTGAAGGGTGTGGGAACTTTTGATAAGCATATTCAAGGGGTTGTGAACTATTTTTTTTTAATTGACTGGAGAAACAGAAGGAAAATATACCACAATGATGGTAACAATGGTACAGCTCCTCAGAAAGGCAGGGCGTAGGCGTGGGGCTCATGGAGTGGATGACAGTTTGCAAGCAGCTTGGAGATCAAGAAAGAGGGAAAAACAGCAGTGTGGGGGATGTGGAGGTTTGTTTGGCACGTGTTTCACTTATGCTTCAGGCTATCCATCTGAGGAGGTATATTATCCATGCCAAGAGCAAATTGTAAACTGTACTTCTTCAACCAGATTGGTAAGTTCAAAGGGGAAAAGAAAGAAGATATGCCAAGGCATCTTGGTTTTCATGATCCCTGGTGGTTGAGCTTTTGAGGAATACTCGAATCTCTTTAATTTCTGAGTCCCAGGAGGATCCCCGTGGGTTTTATAGGTAGAGTGGTGTTTCTCAGTTTGCAAAGAGGTTAAAGAAATTTTCTTGGTCAGAAATTTCTTGTGGAAAGTGCTGTAGGACAAGTAGAACACTCTACAATTCTTCTGAGCTTGTACATGTTTGTGAAGGAGTGATAGACCAGTTCAGATTCCACAGGGAGGAAGGAGAGGTCCTCTGATTCAGCAGAGGTTTTCAAAGAACAGTATTTGCTGTGTGATAAAACATTCCCTCCCACAGTCCCTTGTGCAAAAGGTTTGAATGAACATCCATGCCAGAGAGTGCCAGGATGAAATGCTCTCCTTTTCCATCACTGTTCCTGCCTTTAGATGTCTGCATCACCTGAGGTATCTGTCCCTTGGCACCAGAGGCCAAACTCCCCTCACGGACACTGGGAGATGGGTGTGGAAGGGACACCTTCTGCACACTTCTGTGTTACTAACCTGGACCAGGTTGCTCAGAGCCCCATCCAACCTGCCTTGAGCACTTCCAGGGATGGGGCATCCACAGCTTCTCTGGGCACCCTGTTCCAGTGGTTCCTTCCCTGCCTACAATGTGTATAAATCATTTCTCTGCTCATGCAGATGAAGCAAAGCTTGATCTCTTCTACCAAACTTTTAGCATCTCGAGTTGATGGGGCAAGACTTGCCCTCAGATTTAATTAATTTGTCTACCCAGGAGGATTCTGAAAAGCTTCAAAGTGCTGGCAAACATAGCATCTCTGAAAGATTTGCAGATTAATTCTGTAGTGTCTCCAGGTCTGATCACCCAGTAGGTCTGGTCTGATCACCTTTGTGCAGGTTCTTTTAACCTACCTACAAAATTTTGGTTAAGGATTTTTTCCCCAAAAGCCTGGTTTTGGCTTTCCACTGTTGCTGGATTCATCACTCACAGTATTTATCCTTTTAAGGACATTTTCCCTTTTTCAGACAAAGGGGGTACCTCTGGTCTAATGCTGAAAAACGTTGCAAACACCTGCTTGACTCGAAGTTGTCTGTGGCCATTAACATGCTACAATTTGCAAATGCTTAAATGTGTCTTGGATCTGGATTTGAACGCAGGCAATACTTTCAGGCACATATCCTGGAGACAGTGTGCTCTTAAATGGATCAAAGCATCATGGATTCAGGGAAAATGATAAAATTCTCTAGTTTAAAAAAATGTTAAAGTAGGGAGGAGAGTAGCTGAGTAATCTTAAAATTTGGTTTTTTTATTTTATTAGTGGAAAATTAAAATAATAATTTTGAAATTCTAAGTGCCACAACTTTACCGATTTGGAGGTAGTAATTAGATGCCATATGTTAGCACTAACACATAGAAAAGTTGATAATTAATGCAGGCAGCTCTGGATTCAGGTGTGACTTTGACAGATTGTATGCAAGGGGTTTTCACAGGCTTACAGCTAGGGATAAAAAGTCTGGTTTCACCCCTTCCCCTCAATATGGGAGTAAAAAACCAAAACCAAACCAAAACAAACAAAAAAACCCACAACATTTGAGCTATTTATCTATTTTCTCAAAAGAGAAGGCATCTTCTGGGGAGAAAATGCACTCTCCATCTGACTGGACTCCTCAGAAATGTACAAGAGTTATAATTTTGATCTTTCAGAATTTGGGGGATTTAGAAGAATGAAAAGTTTGTTGAATCTTCAGGGAGAATTCCCATGAATATTGCAGGGTTTAATTCTTTTGTAGCATTCAGAAAATAATCTCTATTCCTTTATTCTCCTGGGTTAGCTCAAGCGATCTAATACAGCCTGCAAGAAATGCTCATTACTGAAGCAAATTGAGTAAAGCTAAAAAATTAGACCCTTCAGGACATTATTCTGCACACTGGATGTAGCACTATGAGAAGACAGGAAGCTCAGTTTGAAAAGTTCAACCCCCAGCAGAGACAGACTTCATCTCAGATAACCTTTGATAGCTAGCACAGGGTTCTGGGTTCCAATGTGACACCCAGGCATGCATGCCAGGGATGGCAGAGCTAGCCTTGACAGGGTTACAAGAGCAACTCATCTCATTTTAAAGCAGGTATCTACACCTTATCACGTAGGGTCCCTGCGTTCTGGCAAACCCCACCCCAAATCCAGCAGGCTTAGCACTGGATGTGTCACTAGAACTGCCCTGGCAGCACAGCCCACCTGCGTTTGGAATGTGTTAGGATGGATTAAAGGTGAACCCCATAATGTGTTAATCAAGCAACTGTGTGGTTTCACACCTTCCTTCCTATGAATAGAACTTCAGGCCTTGTTTACTGTGACCTTCTGGCTACTTCTGCTCCATCAAGGAGGGGCACTCAGCCACCCCATCCTACCTGCTACTTCCAAACTGCTGTATCTACTTCATTCCCACAGAGTGGTGCAAAATAGTCAGAAAGTTCAACTAATCCCATGAGTGAGGTTCAGAAATAATGATGTCAAACACATGCCAAAAAAGTTTTGATTTTTCTGGATTTTGAATTGTTGAAACCTACCCCAAGGGTGGGAGAGAGAATTATCAAGCAGCACTGAAATGCCTGTGAGATGTGTGCACACAAGTGCTGGCCCTTGCACACTGCTGCCCTTCCCCCAGACGCCTTCTTTGCCTCCTCTCATTGCCCAAAGCACTCACAGCTCCCAAGCTTTGTCCCTCAGAGCTCATTCATCCCTCCTGTCCCTGCAGCAGGTGAGAATTCATTTTAGAAAGAAAGAAGCAGCTGACCAAAAATGCAGAAGTAAATCCTGAAAATCAGTCTTATCGAGGTGGAAAAGTATTCCGTTCTCTGTGTGGGAATACATTGTTAAAAACTCTTTCAGCCTAATAATATCAGATGTTCTATCAGATGCAGTGAAAACATGTCATTTTTATCTTGACAATTGTCACTTTAAATGTTTTTTATGCTGGGCCCCTAGCCAGAAAAAGAATAGCAATTTTCTTAAGCTTCAACACTGATCAACACTGACTAATGGCACTGAATGCAGAGCACATCATCATATCTATATGTTTTCTGTACTCTGAGCATTCTTCCTGAAATCTGCATTTTTAAGATGTACAGTAAACAGGAGCTGGATGTTTAATTTACTATAAAATCACCCTCAAGCTGCAAACCTGCAAATCATGTTAGTTAAATGGCATATTTATAGGTTTACTAGCAAAACCGAAGGAGGCCGGGGGGGAGTTTGTCACCTGCTACTCTTTGGAAAATTAAAACAAAGCCTTCTGTTTGAATCTCATTTCTTTTGAGTCTCCATGAGAATCTCTATGGTTTGATGCTTTGTCCTGGCACCGAAGCAGGACCCAAGGGACTTCCTTTGGGATGCTGTGGCAGGCATCTTAGCCAGCAGCTATTTTTAAAAGGTTGGAACCTAGTCACCCTTAGGGTAGACCTGCACAGTGTATTTCAAGCATAAGATCAACCCAAATTTAAACTGGCTGGTGCTAGCTGACACAGAGGCACAAAATAAGAGGTTCATAACACAGATCAGAAGGCGATGCTTGGAAATGTCCTTAGCACCAAGGCTTCACCCAGCCTGACCTCAGTCTGTGGTGTGAGGAAATCCACCTGGGTTCCTTGTCTCAAAACTTTTCCTGCACCATGGCTATAGTCTGTGGCTGTTGTTGGGGGGACAGGCTGGCCAGGGAACTTCCTCAAAAAGATTGCTCAAGGCAAAAGGAGTTGTCTGCAGCCAAGTTCCAGGCATCCTTTCACCAGCAGAAGTGTCTGCCTGCACTCCTCTTGTAGCTGTGAGCAAGGCAATTCGGCTTTCCCATCCTTAAAATAATAATTAGCATCATCAAGGTCAGCTATATATTATGAATCAGATATAAAATTCCATATATATTTATGTATATATAAATATCCCAACTTACAGGTCTTATTTGCAATCACGCATATTCAGCTTCTGATCTGTATATAACTGGCTCATCCCATGCATTCATCATTTCTTAACCCTTTCTGGAGGGTTCACCTGCAAGTGGAACCTCAATATAAAGTGTGAATGAAAGTGTTCAGTCTTGAGGAATCTCTGCTGAGGAAAACATCTTCCCCTGGGTGTTAAATTCACACCAATTTTCTTGCAAGCTTGTAGAGTGAGAAGCTGGGATTGCAGGGGCTGGTCTCTGTTTTGGGTTCTGAAAAATGCATTGGTTTGGTGCTTGCTCGTATAAAAGCTACAAATACTTTTTAAAGTCAGCGATTTAAGGCGAAAATTACTTCAAACGCTTTTCATGATCAATAAACATGAACCTCTTCTTGTTATTCCTGAAATTATTAAATGCACTGAAAGTGTTGAAGTATAACAAATAAAATCCTAGAAAAAATGGATGCAGTTCCTCCTTCCTCAGCTGCAATTTATTCCGTTTGAAAAACTCGTACTAATACAGGAGACAGAGTTAGAGAGCAAGGGAGGATTCTTTTTTCTTTTTTCTTTTTTTTTTTTTGTAAGCCCAGAAATGAAAATACTTCATTACAAAAATAATTTGCACAATAATAGAAATAAGTAAGTGCAGTGCAGACTCTCTGGAGTAAAGCTTTCCTTCCCTCTTTCCTTCCCCACAAACCCTGACAGTCTGCTCATTAACAGGGAATTGGATTTACATGCCATTTCCAGAGAAGAAGAAAGCACTGGTGTATGAACTGTATTATAAGCACTTAGATTTTTGGTTTAATATAGATGGGTGGGTGCATTAACATTTTTAAGTCTTTCCAGAGTGAATTAAGATTTGATGACCTCTTTCATTTTTGACAAGAGTCCCCAGCTTTAGACCTGTAAATTTGAGTTTGATTAATAGGACTGTGTGCATCCTGCTGCAGCAGTCCAGCTTGTGCTGGTGTTGGTGACAGTGCAGGTAGGAAATATTCTACCAATAATTCAGGTAAAGCATCTTTTCCACATTTTTTTTTTTTTGCAAATTCAGCATCATCATGCATCAAAGGGTGTTCAAGTGCTTTCCAGGAATATGCCTTGTGTCCTCCTGAAGGGGAGAGGGCTGTGGCACTGAAAATACAAGCAGAAAAATTTAATGCATTCTTTTTCCAGAGCAGTCATTGCACATCTGCCTTTCCAGTGTCGTGCATTAAGTTGGCTGAAATTGAAAGCTCAGATAGGAGCTGCTCTCAAAACATTTCTCAGGAATATTTTTCATTAGCTTCTATCATTACGTGCACAATCCCTTCTTCACCCTCACCCCATCATGATTTCTTTCACACATGACGGATATGAGGGAATTTATCTGAATTAGAATCTATGCAAAGATACCTTTAAAAGTGTCTCTAACAGAGGTACTTTTCTTTTAGAAGCCATGAAGGGGAGGTGTATGCAGAGTGACTAAGACAGCCAATTAATATGTTATATAAACAGCAAGCACCAGTAGAAAAGGGAGAGAGGGAGAAAAACGAGATATTTGGGGTGGGGAAGGAAGGGGGGAAGGGAGGTTGTAAGTATAAAGTGTTTGCCTTAGGACTTGTCTTCAGTTACAGAGCCAGACTCACATGACTGGAGCTTGGTTTGATGTGGTAATGAAGCATTGATCACAGGAAAAAGATGAAATGGCCTTTGCTCATTCATTATTTTTATCTTCTAGCTGTGGAAGACAGAAAATTGTTCATAGGAATGGTTTCGAAGAAGTGTAATGAGAATGATATCAGGGTGATGTTTTCTCCGTTCGGCCAGATAGAAGAATGCCGAATCCTTCGGGGACCAGATGGGCTGAGCCGAGGTGAGTGTGCAGTCTGTAAAGTCTCTTTCCTTAAGTGCTAATTGGGAGCTTTATGTCACAGCCAAGGTAGGCAGAGCTGCTGTCTGCAGCGAGAGGTTATGCTGTAAAACGTCCCACGTGATGAAGGTATCCACATGAACTTTTCACAGTGACTGAAATTATCACCTTTTATTTCCAGTGTCAGAAAGGTCTCGGTGCCAACATATTAACTTGTGTTATCACCCTGTTTGTCAGCTGGAAAGGTTCCTTTGCACCCTGAGAAAACACCCTCAGTTTACTGCTCTCACAAAATCAAAGTTGCTCCCCTGACCCCATTTCTGCTTTGTAGCACAAGGCCAAAAAAAAAGGACAGGACTGTAAAAGACTGCTTGAAGACATAAAGGGTGATGGGAACTGGCCCTTGTTGTAGCACTATCTTCTCCATTCCTGTGTTTTCTGTAACTGTATGCAAAACATAGGTCTTCTTTATCTGAGAAACAAAGAGGTTAGCTTGGACCTGAGAGCTTTCCCTGGACAAAAGTTTGTAAAAGGAGCTTTTAAATCTCGTGCCTCTACCACAACCCAAAAACCAGGGCAGAGGTGTTAAGCATCACCATCAAGAGTGGTCAAGTGGCCAACCTGAACTTGGAAATGAAAGGCGGCAGAGACTTCAGTAGCCAGTGATCCCTTTTGAGTGCAAAAGTACCTTTTAGGGAAAGGCCTTCTGAAAACCTACTGAAAAGAAAGATAATTGTATATTGATGACCCAGACTGCATATTAATTCCATGGTATATGAACCTGAATTTATTCTCAGAGTGTGAACCTTCTCAATCATCAGTGCCAGGGGTTGTTGAGAGGGAAAGGAAATAGGGATAGTCCCATCTCTCAGTGCAGGATGATGCTGTGGTATCTGCCACAGCCATTTAATGGCACAGGGAGTAAGTACATTGAATTGTGGAGCTGTGAAAAACATCACATCTACAGAAAAAACAAATACATAGAAAGCACAGTTTATGCATTTTATTACATTTCAAAAGGCATAGAAAAAAGTAATAGCACCCATTTTGCATACAGATATGAGTATAGATTTAGATTTTTTTTTCCTTTACTTTTGGATCAACTTGTTTCTAGTAGGCAATAGGATCCACGGAATTTTGTGCAACAATTTGTGCATGGGGTTTTTTGTTTTGTGGGCAGCCCAGTTCCTATAAAACACCTAGAAATTTCAGCAAAGGAAGTTCAGGTATTCCTATATTTCATGGCACTTCTTGAAAGCACTTACTGTAGTACTTCTGAATAATGACTTGTTGAAAAGCCACTCTGGCAATAAATAGGGAGCCCCAAGGAAATTATGCATATTTTATGCTTTGTGATCCCCAAACTTTTGGGGCTGGGATGCAGCAGACCCTTCAGGCAACAAGAGCCTCATGATCATGGGTTTTGCCTTGGGGAAGATTAGGGCAGAGTCTGAGGTTGGTTCCTGCAGCTCAGTAAGGAATGTTTACTGATGGAGTCGAGTGTTGCCATTATCTTTCCAGACCCAACACTGAGGCTAAATAAGTATTTCTGATTTTCACTGATTTCATTGTGTAAGCAGCACAGGGAAGGGATGATGGAAGACACAAGTGGGAAAGGAGCTAATTAACTGCTGAAATAACAAGATCTGTGCATCAGATGTTTTGAGCCCCAAAAAAGATTTAATTGACTTGTCAGCATCACCCAACAAAGAAATGGATCTTTCCTGGGATCCATAAAAATCCCACTGCATGCTTGCTTTTATTCAACAGACTGGGTTTAGTAGGAGCATAGAAAAGCTAATTATGAAATCCAGCAAAGTGAGGTTGGTGGGGTAGTTTTGTTCTGCCGTGAACAGCAATCCCATGACAGGAGCTGAGATTCCTGAGCCACGTCTCCAATGTATCAGGCAGGGCTGTGTCGTGTGCTGGCCAGCACACAGCTGTAGAGGTAATGTGCTGTTCTCTCCTGCTGGAGACTGAAGATCTCAGTCCAGGTAGGTCACACACCAGTAACCACAGCAGAGCTGCATCCTCTGTGCCACTCGGGTTCATTTCGGTCACAATCATGACTGATATTCTATCATGCCCTCATGCCTCATGCCTTGTTAAACTCGAATTGCTTTCTACACACCCATGTTCACACTTCAAAATGAGTTCAGCTGCGCCAACCAGGTTTTCAGGCAGATTTTTATCAGCTTCACAAAACCACCACTCCATGAGAGAAGGCAAAGTGTTGGGAAAATGGTTGGTATTGCAGTTGAAATGAAAGGCTGAGGGGCATTTGCAGAGGAGGGAGCTTGACTGAAAAAGCACAAGGTGAAAAACTGCTTCAGGAGGGAGGACTTACACTGTTAAATCTTTGTAAAGAGTTCCAATCCTTAATGAGTTTTAATTCATGTTACCATTTCCAAGAGGTTAATTCCCTTTGCCACAAACAGTATTTGTTCTCTCAGCACCCATCCAGATGTGCTTCCCTCCTGGACACAGAGGGGTAAATGACAAATAGTGACTGCGTGAGGAAAACACTGACCACGCCATGCCAGAGCCTTTGGGAGCTCAGTTCAGTGCTCACAGAAGTGAGATGGAAAGGTGGTCCAGTAAACCTTGTTTGGCATCTCTTTTCGATTGCATAACAAGTGCACATCATGGTATCTCATATGAAAAGAGCTTGAAAAGTATCTTCCTTGGTATTTGTGCCAGCTTTCAAGCTTTGTTAAAGGTCTCAAGCAAATAATCTGTATTACCAGCAGATAGTTGCAAGGAATAGCTCCAGGTTACACTGCTCAGTAGAACACTTTTGGTTTGGATTGGGTTTGGGTTTTTTTTTACTTAGTAAAGACTAAAAATGTTTCAGTTGACTTTTATTTTAGCCCATGTCTACAACACAGCAGAAACCTTACCACTGGTAGGGTAGCAGTCTGCTGCCAGCTCAAAGGCAGGATGTAGGGTTGTGTTTTACCACATGGGCTCCAGTAGCAAGGAGAAATCCCATCCTGTGGCATCAAGGGAAAATGTAACACTTTGTGATGAGTGTGATACATGTGCTAAGATAAAGGGAGAGGGGAGAGAGATGGAACTCGTTGTTTCTGTTGTAGTTCCTAACCAAGAGTTGACAGAACTTTATTAAAGTCACACCCATTGCTGTCACTACTGATAATGGACCATCACCTTTTCCACTCAAAATTCCTATTGTCAGCTGTTTGAAACTCAGCTGCAAAATGAGACTGAAGTAATGATACAGAGCTCCAGTGGTGAAGCAGTGTATTTTAAAGAAACTGAGGGGGTTTTTAGCTTGAGTCATGTCTTCCCCCATTGTTTCTCACTCCTGCACCTAAGAAATAACCATTGTTTATACCTGTAACTTGCTATATTTCGATCAGCTACAAGAATAGGCAGCAACCAAAAGTCACTGCCTTCAAAAGGCTCTGGGATAGTCCCTGTGAAATTATCTGGCTGGCAGCGAGTAATTCCTAGCTATGAAAGGTATTAAAAACTAAAAATACCCTGTTGGCTGTAGAGATAAAGAAACCAGGGACCCAACAGCCATGGAGGCTGGCCGCCTCTTGAGCAGGGTTCATATAAAGAAAGCTTGCTACTGCCTGTACGATATTCATTATTCAGAGAGAAGGATTCAGTCTGCAGGGTTGTTTAATCCAGCACTTTTTCTGAAGAGCTAAGTATGCTTTACAAAAATTCATGATTGTGATATCATGTGCTAAGCTTCATTATCATGAAAAAGCAGAAGTGAACTGCCTCAGATGATTAAGATTTTAAATCACTTATTGTAAACAGCTTAAGGAAACTTTCAGACCTCCTGACTCCCAGCACTATGTAATGTCTACATGACCACAGATGCCAACACAGACAGCCAGGCAATGAGAGCTGGAGCGTGCAAAAATAGCCAGAAATATCCAAGTTTGATTTGTAACTGTGCCACTGATGTGCTGTATTGACCATAGGTTAGTTGGTCGCTCATCATCTCTGTTATCCTGTTGCTTAAAATAAGGGTAGCGATGCTCCTCTGCCTTTGTAAAATGCTTTTTTTAGATCAGTGGATCAATATCTCTGTATCACTCTAGGAATTATTACCATCCATAATGATGACAAAAAAAATCCTCTTATCCTTATCACAGGAGCACCACATAGCAAATTATTCTGCTGTATTGCTAAGTGCAGATTTATATATCAGATACCAGAAAGAAGTCAGCTGGGTTAATAGCGTGCACTGAAAAAACCTGCTAATAACATGTAGAGAGAGTTGGATGTACCATGAAAAATGTGAAAAAGCTCAAAATGCATTTTTCTACATCTTCTAGGCTCCTAATTGTATGATTCTTTAACAAAACATCACCAGGCACATGGGACAAGTGAACATTTCTGCAGACATTGATTACAAGGATTGTTTTTTTCGTTCTTTCTTTGCTTTAAGGGCAGGTTAGAAATGGAATAGCGAGTTACACCATGGTCAGGCAATTTAATTTCTTGAAAATGCATTCAGAACTTTCAGATTCAAGGATTTTCTTGATTAATTAGAAAAAGAAAATTAGTATTTGCATCACAATTAATTGTAGGGAAGGATAGGTGAGGAGATTTTTATGCTGGGTTGTTTTTTTCCTCTGGATATTTACTGCTCCCCTCTGAGCTAAAGTAACACAAAGTGCCAGCTATGGGAACACCCTAGGTTCGGGGTCACCTTCTGAATTGTGTATTAGTAAGTGGTGGGAAACAAGGACAGTTGAAGTGCTGTATTTTTAATAACTCTTCAGAAGCACCTCAGTGCCTTACTCCTTTTGCTGCAATGTGGTAACATTTTCATTTTTTCCAATCATTATGGCACATTTAATTTTGTTTTCCCTTGCTGAAACTCTTTTGCAGCTGGGAGGGAAGAAACACGTCCAACTGACCAGTGTCTCTGCTGGCCTTTGGCCAGAAACTACATCTCAGATTTCCATTACTTCAGTTTTTCAGCAATCCCTCCCAAGAGGGAAGCCTGAAATCAAACAATTTGCAGGAGGCTTTATTCCAACAAGAGGATCATCGAGGCACAGTTAGAGAATGTGGTCTTTGGTAACCATTTAATTCTGAGTTTGTGTAAATTCCACTTACTGAAGTCTGTACTTTGCTGGGTGGGTAATTGAATGTCCAATTAGAAATGCTTTGGGGGAACCATGAACTTCAGGAAATTTAAAATCTACAGCCTGTCATCTCGTCAATAGTCAAGTCAGTAGAGCTGAAGAGCTGAGGCACAGTTACAGGACATGCTTCTTGTTGCCTTTATGTGCCTGATATGCATAAACTGAAGAGCTTCGCTGTGGCTTTTTCAAATTATTTTCTTTAGACTGAATTGTTGCACTTGGTCTCAGACCTGTCATTGTGTTTCTTAGGTAATACTTAACAACCAAATATCACTACAGTAAGCAATTTGATGTACAGTTTAGTTTGTAGGTGAAATGTATTTTAACCACCAAGACAGGTTTTTGTGTGATGTCTACATTAGAAGGCTGTTTTCCAGGATGTTCCTTCCTTCAGACTGTGCTGTATTAGCACAGTGTAGAAAAGGAAGAGTCTACTTTGCAATCTCAGCTAGAAACATTTTAACCCAACTAGAGCTTATTTTTATCACACTTCAATTTCCATAGCTTTTTATTCAAGCCTTATCTTTTCTTTAAATAGAAGCTTTCATCTCAGAGGATCCCAGCTACTTCTTGCAGGAGTATTTGGCAGCTTTTCGCTTTTGTTTCTCACAGAAATTGAAGAAAAACTTTGTTTACAGTGTACTGGGAAGCTGTGGGGCAACCATTACAGCACCAGCTGCGCAGCCACCACTCACAGCACTGCAGTTGCTTGGGTGGCTTTGAAAATCTCTTGAGTCTTCTTCTATGTAAAAACCATGGTTTTAGACTTCCAAACAACATCTCTGCATTTTGCATCTCCCTTTAGAACCTCTGGTAAACATTGATGGTTTCATGAGGGAGGTTTCTTGTGTAGGTATGAACTTTACCTGAGGCTTCCATACGTAAAAATGTTCTACTTCACTTGCAGCTCACAGGTATTGATGTTGGGTTAGGCTGTGCAAGAACTGAATGTTTCCCAGCAGTCTAGGAAAGCCTGAGATGAGAAGAATCACATGAGGCAGGAGCTGAAATGGGGCAGAGCTGAACTTTTTTAAATATTTCAAATATTCAGTCATTCAAGCAGCAAGCCCTAGGTTTGGGATGGCCAGGATCAAGAAGGAAGCCTATCACAGTTCACTGAGTTTTCAAAATTCTCTTTTCTTTTGTAGAGAGGGGTAAGGAGCAACCCTGTGAGTTTAGGTGTTCTCTCAGCCGACATGGCAGATGTGATAATGTGCTCCAAAATTTCTCCCATGCCAGGGCTGGGTGCCTTACTCCAATTCTGCCTGCTGAAGGAAATTACTCCCAGCAGCCTTTCCCCAGTCACTCATTTATCTGCTGTAGGGGGTGAGAAGGCAGCCTTGGAGAAGCAGCTAAAACTCTCAGATCTTCTTTCTCCCTCCCCTTTTCCTTCTGTCAGTGATCCCTGACATTTTGAAACCAGAGCTGATAAATAAGTGTGAGGTGTCTTGCAGGTTGGCTGTTTTTACAAAACAATCCATTTTTTGGTGTAGCTGGGTAGCTGGTTGTAGGAAATGAAGTTATATCAAGGCATTAGCTATGAAATATCCCCCTCTCCATATTTTCCTTCCCAGAGAACTCCATAGCTCCAGTAAGAAGGGAGTAATTAAATATCAGGACTCGGTGGGGTAGAACAGAAATAGTTTGCTTGTAGCTGTGGGTCTGGAAGAGCTCAGTCCGTGGCATGCCAATCAATGCCATGTTTCATAGGATGAGGTAAGAGGCCACGAAAATCTTTCTTGTTTCCTTGCACCACGAGGCATGAAATCTGATTAGTCCTGTCCTCTTGTAATTGTGATTTATGATCCTAAAGCTGGCAGTGTGTTCCCAAAAGACCACCTGCACCCATGTGATAGAGGGAATGAGAGTGTGCTGGAAAGGGTTTTCCCAACCCTTCAGGAACATAAAGAAATGAAATCCAGTGTCCTTGGACACCAACTTCTGATTAAATTCTAGGTGCCCAACAAAACCATGCTCTCTGAGTGCATGTGTGCCCCACAGAGGAAAATTGAGGTCCTGCCATTGACCATGGCAATGAATACAAGCATTTCAAAAGAACAGCTTTTCTGAACACCTAAATTATAAATGCAAAGTGATTGAGTTAAATAGACCAAATCCTATGACACAGGCTTAGCTCCCCTCCAGTGTGGCAGTCTGGTCATGTAGGAAAGGACTCCATAGTTCACACGTAATAAAATATATAGGATCCCATATTCCATGCATAATAAAATATATATGCACACATAATAAAACTACAGATGTTGTGTGTGAGTGTCCAGGTTTGGTAGCTGAAAAATAACCCTTGAGTGTGAGTACATGTAGCAATGTCTGGAAAGATGGGTAAATTAACAAATGTTTAATTGGGGCACTTTATGGCAACCTCCTAAAGTCCGGGTTTTCAAATAATTTAGAAATAAGATTGTCTACTGAATTTTTGCCATATTATTGAAGTAAATTGGAAATTTACTGTGCAAAAGGTCACTGTCCATCGGTGGGAAATGGCCTGCTGAATGGAGATAACGAGGGGACCTAACCTTGTAGCCTCTGGCTGGCAAACCCTAATTAAAATGCAGCCCCATCCTCTCTGTGGAATGCTGCTTCCAAATGCTCATATTCAAGATGCATAACCTCATTCATGAGGCATTCCCCTTGCCCAAAGAACAAGTTTCTTTCAAATTGGTACAGAGATCTGCTACAAAGGTCTTTTTGCTCCATGACAAAGGCAAGGAGACTCATGCAAATGGTTTTGGGCTGAGGAGTGAGGAGGAAGGCTTTGCAGTGGTGTTGGGCACTGAAGGTACCCAACAGCTGAGCCCTGTGGTTAAAAAGAGAGAAAGCTTAAGGGAGGGAAGGGGGAGTCTGCTTTATCTTGAGAGGAATGCAGCCTTACTTCTCTGCTGATTCACATTTCTTTTGAGACTTGCTAATTGCAACATCTCTCAGTAAGTTACTTACAGCAGAACTGCTGGGGAGAAATTGTGATAAATGCATAAACTGTGTCTTATTGATTTTTGTTGACATTTTACATGCTTCCCATGCATTTGAAACCTCCATTCAGTAATTGTCACTATAGTACACACTCCTGGATAGTGAGAGCCAAAGAAGTGAATGAAGCAGCTTCTTGACCATTATCAACAATATTATTCAAGGCTCTGTATGGGGTTCCTTGCCTGCCCCTCCAGTATATCTTTATTTGTGCTCATCCCCCATTGAATTTGCAAGACAAGAAAAGAAAACCCTTGATGTTATTTCCTCTGTTAATGTTAATAACAGAAATGGTATTAAGAGGGATTACTTTGAGACTGATGGTAAATTTGTGCCACTTTAATTTTAGTGCACCAGCAGCTATATGGAATCTTGCAGAAGTACTGTAGTTTATTTACCTTTCTACTGCACATTTTGTCTGGATTGCTCTACAGAAAGCTGGTTTGTTACATCATATTCTTTGACAGAAATTTGTTGCTGAACAAGACTAGTATAGCAACATGTAGTGTGGCTAAACAGTAGCGAGACATCATCAGCTGTTTTGTTACCTAAGAAATACAGAGAGTAACAACACTGCAGTGAAGTTTGGGTGAAAGAATTCTGATTTCTGATTTTATGATGTTCATCTATCAGCCAGAAGTACATAAGCCAGCTTAGGTTCTCTTGAATCAAGGGCCTTTACATTAAAGAGAAAAAAAAGAAAACCGCATGATGCAAAAATGCATTGACTTTATTTTCATGACTAGATGTAGTGCTTTTGGGTAATGATCAGGCATTGCTTTCTCTTACTGTTGTTTGATTAAAATGTGAATACAGTCTTGACTTGATAATCTTACCAGGTACACACGGAGCTAAAAAGAAAAGGTATTCTATGCCTCAAACTGATTTGCATAAACCAAATAATCTGTTGCTTGCTGGATTGCAAAATAGTTTATTTTGCCCATTGGCCACAGGGGCAACTATATTGTATTTTTGATGCCAGAATGTAGCTTTCATGCATTAGCTCTAAAATGACAATATGCTTTAGCCTCTCAGTGCTTAGATCTGCTTCATTTGGAAATCTTTTAAGTAGTAATAATAATAATGTTTTGAGGAAATTGAGTGGAACACTAAATTATTCTCTGAAACCTAAGTTCAAACTGTGCAAGGCTAAGGGAGCTGAAAATCAATGCACTTTTAAAGTCATTAGAGATCACAAGTGAAATAAGTCTGTGTTGCTTTAGCTAAGCTTTTAGTACGCCATGGTATTATTACAGAATCAGCCTGAATCTGCATTAATTTCACAGTCTTTTTCTTTAAGATGCCCAAGGGTGCATGAAGAATAAAATGTAAATCTCAGGAGGCAATGTTTTTATTAGCCAAAAGGGCAGTGAGTCATGCACTAAAAACGTTGACCTGCACCATGCCCAGTGTAGGTATGGCTGACAATAGTAAAAGGGTGGAAAAATAGCCCAGGCATTAGCCTACTGGCTTTTCATTATGATTTTAAAGCCTGAAGAGGGAGAAAAAAAGAGTGATTTTTCAGTTATTCGCGCATAGCTTTATAATTGTTCAAGCTGGTGGTAGCTTTCACAGATCAAAGAATTATACTTGTACGTAGGACTCAGAGAAACAAAAACCATAAGGATTTTTATTTTTAATATGTTATTTTCTTAAATGTTGAGATTTCACCTACATTACTGAATTTTGTCTGAGTCTTTTCACACACAGTCACAGGCTGCACAGTGGAGTTTTTCTCATTCTTATTTGTATGATCATTCTTGGTGCATCACAGTAATTTGTGATGCTGCGGACCCCTTTATTAAATTCTCAGTTCAGCTGTCGGTGATGCCGACATTTGTTCACCATCCACAGTTTACCTACACAAAAGCCAGAGCAAGCAATTCTTAATGCATGGTCTGAATAGATTAAACTATGCAATCCAAAGGCTACATAAAAGCCTTATTTATTTCAAACCCTGTGGCTAAAGAACAAAAACAGTAACAAAACAAAACAAACACACAAACAAAGAAAAACTAAAAAAAACAAACAAAAAATTAAATAAAATCCCTTCTTGTCACCCATCCCCACCTAATTTTTTTTCTTTCATCTATGGTCAGATTAGCAAGTCAGCACTGTCAATAAATAAACTAGAGAAGTTGTTTATTTTTATGTACTACTGAGAACAGTGTCGTCTTGTGGCCGTTCTCGTAGACTGTGTTGGTTTAACAAGCGTCCAACCCTTTTGTCTTGTTGTTTTTTGTCTTTCCTGCTCCCTGTCCCCTTGTTCCCACAGGCTGTGCGTTTGTCACATTTTCTACAAGGGCAATGGCACAGAATGCAATCAAAGCCATGCACCAGTCTCAGACCATGGAGGTACAGTACTGTATCATTTGCCCTTTCTTTGTTTTCTTTGTGCAAATGATTGCGAATGGTAAAGCCATGCTCTCCTGGATCAGATCAGACACATGACAATCACAGATTTAAATTTTTTACCAGTTCACTCTACCTGTCTTTGTGAAGCTTTATTTTTCTCAATCTCCTTAAAGAGTGCAGTAAGGCTGCTGTGTGGTATCCAAACACGGCTCTCAATCCTGTTTTCAGTGGCATTCAGCAGAAAATAAAAATGCTGTGAATACCACTCCTCATTCATACTCAGAGTATCTCTGATGAGTAAATTACCTCTATTTTTAACACACGTTACCCCCAAAGAAAAATCTTAGTTTCTTTTAAATAGATTTCTAAGTGTTGTGGTTTGCACTGCTCTGAGAAAAAGCTCAAGAGGTTTAACATGGCCACACTGAGTTACTAGTGCATGTGTTTTTCTGCAAACAGAATCTCTCTTTAAGTTAATATTATTTCGCCTTTTTCATGTAGCCAATAAAAATGCTAATGATGACAGAGCATACTGGAGTGTGGCAGTTCCTGCAGAGCACCATCATGGCTGGCCCATCACAAGCAACACTCTTCATTCCTTTCCAAACTGCCTCTACGGCCTCGTATTTTATCATGATGAGCAACTGGAAACTTTAAACTTGCTCACTTAATGTGACTTTAGCTGCTAGCTAATGATCTGGTCATTGGAGTGGTTATCGAATGCCACAGCTTGTCTGGCAATCTCAAAACTTTTTTCAGTCTGTGATTTTTGTCATGGTCTTTCAGAATTTTGCACAAAAAACCGCACAAGTATGAAATCTTTACTTACTCTGGATCTTCTAGCTTATCATTGGAGAGTGCATGTTATACTGTATTATGTATACTGTATCTTCGTGTAGTGATGATTTTTCTCAGAGGTGGCATTGATGTTATGTGCACTTGTTTCTCTTTTTTTTTTTTTATTTCTTTTTCCACCAGGACCTTTCAATTTATTTTTTTTTTTTTTCTCTCAGTGATTTTCCTTTGCAATGCTCTAGTCTCCCAAAGCATGCTGGGTGCTAAACAATCATTATTGCGTCATGTCGTTGAGCTGCTTTGTGTAATGAGCCAAGGGGGGAGACCAGGGGTGGGAGGGTGGACAGAGGACAAGGAGGAGGAGAAGATAAAGTTCAAGCCAGTGCATGAAAATGTCACTAACTGTTTCCTGTATAGTACAAGTAATGATATCAGCATTGCAAAGCTATTGTCGTTCCAAACATCACGTTTGAATTTGGTTGAGCTTCTTTTATAATCAATGTGTTTTCTTTTCAGTGCAATGCATTTTTAGACCCCGGGTATACAGTTTTAGTTGAGAATCTGCCAATGAGATGAGAATAAATGAAATTATCTTTACTAGAAAGCTGCTGTTATACAGTCTATGCAGTCTGACAGTTTATTGTGAAAAAACTGCCTCTTTGAGTCTCTGGAATAATACCTGTAGTAACTTGTCTGCCATGCACTGCTCCATTAATTCAGATCTATATGTTTTGCTGGGTTTGATTCCAAGTAAAAAGGAAATGTTTATTGGTAATACTGTGTTTTACCTATATTTTCCATGTGTTTTAATGTATTTTTCTGTCTAGCAAAATGAATTTTACACAGCTCTACTTCCGAAGATGGTAAAATAAAGGCATAACACCTCCCAGACAAATTCTCCACTCTTCTGTTGTCTGCAGCACTCCAAAAGGGGCTGCATTTTGAGGCAATACTCTTAATGAGATTAGTTCTGTAGAATAGTTACTCTTGGATCAAAATCCTTCTCAACACCTTTAGAGACATCATCAATGAGATCCTCAAATTGGCGAGGCAATTCCAAATATTTTGCACTTTGAACATCTGGGTCTTTGCGTCAGTTGAGCTTAGGCTGAGTCCCTTCTTGGAAAGAACCTGTGCACCCTCCCACTCCATGGAGAAGGGACTCAACCTGACAACACACAGAAAAATATGAAGGCAGCACCAGCTGTTGGAAGGCAAATGGCGCTGAATGGCATGGAAGTATGAAGCCATTGAATGAGGAAGGGACACACACCATGTGTGTGTGCTGGAAGCTTCCCCTCAAGCTAGAAAATGGAAGTGCATAATACAGAAATCACCCTGTAGGCAAAAAAAAAAAAGCCCATTTGCTCACGTTTGCCAATACTCTTCTAGTGAAAAGTTAAATTGGGTTGACTGGTGTTACATGTCAACCCTCAGCCTGAAACAGTCATCCTTGGACACTTTAGTTTCATGTTCTTTTGCAAACAAAAGTGGGCTTAGGGGAAGATATGTAGTACACAATTGCATTGCAACCCAATTACTACAGATTTTTTTTTTCCTATTTTATTATTTTCAGTTTTTTAGCATGCATCACTGACCAAGATGAATTTTCAAAGAGGGCTAAGACAGAGCAGTGGGGATGTTCAGTCCAGATTAACATGTCTCATAGAATGCATTCTCTTTACTGCTCTTTCCACCTGACTTACTGACCTGGTTAAATCAACTGATTTTTAAAATATAATTGCTACTCCAAAGTGTTTGCTCTTCTGTTTCTTTTCTATGGAGTTTTTTTGTTTGTTTGTTTAAGTCATTCAAATGCAGCACCAGAAGAAGACACTAATTTGTTATCATGGAGTAAATTCAATACAACAATAACAACCCTTTTCTCATATAGAGCCACTTGCTAGATATAATCTCAGTCTTCAGAATGTTTGCTTTCTTGAAAATGATGAAGTGATGAAATATAGAGCAGACAGTGAAGAAATGAGTTATAGATTCATAAATTTCAGAGATACTGTTTTTATACAATTTACTGACATTTAAACATTCATAAATATGTCAGCTGTAGTGTTGAATGCTGAACTACCAAACCGAAAACTGAAATAACCATATAATATTTCTTCCTTTGATAGTCATTTCTGTTTCTTTGGAAATAGACTTGATTCTCCTGTACATCCAGGCAGAAGGCAATAAGTTCCAGTTTTTCTTAGCCCAGTGTTACCAAGCCTCATATTAGATAGAAACAGCTTGCTTTATTTTAATTAGGAAACCAGAAAAATCTCTCACATCCTGTACCCCCTAGCTCCTTTTTTATTTCTTCTTTTTTTCTAAATGATCTTATTTTTAATATTAGTATAAAAATCACTAGAGACAGGTAATTGTGTAACAAGTCGACTCCTTCATAATCTTTATTTGATTGCTGGAGTGTTATGTATCTCCTTTCTTCCTCACTGAAACACTGAAAGACATTTTTACAATGAAACACACAGGAAAAGAGTTGGAGGTGGAATAATAAACCACAAATGATGATTTTCTAAGATAATTCTAAAGGAATAATGTTGATGGGAGATCTTTATATGAGAGATATTATTATTATTATTATTATTATTTATTTCATCATTTCATCTGATGATTGTGAATATTTTTATCACTTGTTCTGGTGTGAGGTTCTTCAGAGAAAAGGTACATGGCTGCTTTTTGTAAATAAATTTTGTAAATAATTGAGGACAGGAGGTTTTCTGAAGATGTTCAGTGTTGTGAGAGCAGCCATGGAAAGAGTAGTTGAAGTATAACCCTGATCTGCATCCCACGCTCTACACTTTGGCTAAAGCACTGCTGTGTTTTTTGGACTTGAGTCACTTATCACTCCTGCCATTGTGTTCAGATTAAAGTTAGACAAGAAATTAGTATAACAAAGCACGACAAGGGAAGTTATTCATTGGATGCTGTGAAGTTGAAAAGCGGTATGAAATGGATTGGCAGTTCTGATGATTCAAAAAATGCTTGAATTAATTTGAAGAACTGAATCATTGCAGTATATAGTTTGCTTTCTTGATCTGAAAAAAATGAACACTTGAAAGGTTAAAATATGAAACATATCTTAGCAGGAAAAAGAAACAGAGAGAAATCAACAGAGACATCTTTCATAATCACATCTCATTCTCTCAGTGACTTGGCCCAGGAATGCCCAATTTGAAGTCCAAGGGAAATTCCAGTTTACCTCAAAAGTCCATTTGATCTATGACTTCCAACTTCTTCCCAAGGGTTCCTCAGCCATGAGTGAGGAGTAGGCTGCAGACCAGACCTCTGGCTCTTTCTTACAGCTTCCCTATTTCCTAAGGCACCTTACAGCCTTGCCATACCATGTAACAAGAGGCTGATAGAAGCAATAGAAGAAATGGTGGCAATCAGGAATGGGCTGCTATCACCAGAACTAGTCCCTTTTGGTCTGCATCCTGCCCTTTGTTCACATCTCAAGGGTGCTTGATACAAAGCGTGCCTGGGAGCGGACCGCAGGTGGGTGAACTGACCGGGGGTCCTTGCTGTGAGCAGGGCTGGTGCCTGGCTGATGGTGGGCGCTGAGGTGGATCTGCTGCTGCCAGTCCATTTCGGGGGCACACGCCAGCTGCGCCGAGCGTGACGGCACAGCCAGACCGCGGCGGCAGGGCGGTGCTGGCTGTGTGGTCCCTGGCAGCGCGGAGGTTGGACACCTCTCCTTTTGGCGATGCCTCGAAAACAGACTGCAGACAAAGCATCACGTCCATCTCATCAGCTGTGAAGCTTAATTAAAGAGGACTGGTACACTTTGCTGTCTCTGGCAGCAGTTTTGATAGCTGGAAGGAAAAGAGAGCCTGAGGAAAGGTGCTTTATAAAAAGAGCTGGGGAATCAATAATTTCTCCATAGCCTCTTTTCCAAAGAACATGAAAATCTTTTCCAAAGAACATGAGAACCTTGCGGTCCTACACATGCCAGTCACAAAGAGAGTGTGAGCGATCTGGTTGTGCCAGTGGCCCTACAGGACACAGCTGAGCTCAAGAGGCGAGGGTGACCTGGTGTGATTTAACCCTTCTGTCTCTCCCGATCTGTCCAACCACAGGGCTGCTCTTCGCCAATCGTGGTGAAGTTTGCTGACACCCAAAAGGACAAGGAGCAGCGGCGTTTGCAGCAGCAGTTGGCTCAGCAGATGCAACAGCTCAATACTGCCACTTGGGGAAACCTCACAGGTCTTGGAGGACTCACACCACAATACCTAGCTGTAAGTTCACTTCAGAGGCAGTGGCTGTATTATACTGTATTTATTTTAGGACCATGGTAAATCAGTTCTAGTTAAAATCCCTGCAATAAATTGCTAAATTGTCCAGGATACATAGTGTGTCTTCTGGGTATGTTTATCATACCTAAAAATAAATAACAAGGAACAGAATCTGAATAAGTGTTTGAAGATATGTCAGTGCTGTGAAAGGCAAACATTTAAAGTATTCTTGTGCTGCAAAGCAAATCATAGATTCATAGAAAGGCTTGGATTGGAAATTACCTTAAAGATCATCTAGTTCCAACCACTCCACTGTAAATAAAATTTGATTCCATTAGTTTTATTGGGGGTTTTAAATGTTAGAATCTGTGTTTTATAGCTGGAATAAAATTTAAGTTCTTTCGTAGGGGAGGACAGATAGGCAGCTCAACACTGTAGGGGCCATATCTGTATGGTGCAGTCTCTAAACTAGAATGTTGTGGTTCAATCATCAAATTTCCACATTTTCATTTGGAAATGGGTTTTGCTTTACTGTGTGTTCCTGTCAGTGTTAAACGTGCATGGTCCATATCCCCTCATACAGAAAGTGAAGGTGGCCAGGAAAAGCTATAAATTTTAAATGGTATTTTCCTTGGTCCATTTGTAAGATGAGAAACAGGTGGTAGCTGCTGTCTGACATCCACAGCCACGTGGTCCTGGGTAACCAAGAGAGGCTCCCCTTTACCACAGAGAGGGAGCCTCTGCCATTTGTGGCTCTGGAGTTGAGAGGTCTAGTTAAGGAGCTTTTGGATAACTTGGGGGTTCCTCATGCTTCTAAGTAAGACAGTAGAACCTCACGAAGTACAAGGCCAAGTGCAAGGTCCTGACCCTGGATCAGGGCAATCTCAAGCACAAGAGAATGGATCAAGAGCAGCCCTGAGACAACCTGGAAGTGTTGGTGGATGAGAAGCTTAACACAACAGTGCACAGTCAGTGTGCACAGTCAGTGTGCACTTCCACCCCAGAAAGCCAAATGTGTTCGGGGCTGCATCCCTGGCACTGTGGGCAGCAGGTCCAGGGAGGTGATTCTGCCCCTCTGCTCTGCTCTTGTAAGACCCTACCTGCAGTGCTGCATGCAGCTCTGGAGCCCCCAGTACAGGAAAGACATGGACCTGTTGGAGCAGACCCAGAGGAGGCCACAAAGGTGATCAGAGGGTCGGAGCACCTCTGCTATAGAGACAGAGCTGAAAGAATTGGGGCTATTCAGCCTGTAGAAGAGAAGCCTCTGGGACATTAGAGTTTTCCATACATGAAGGGGGCCTCCAAGAAAGCTAGAGAGGGCCTTTTTACAGGGGCATTTAATGACAGGACAAGGGGTAATGATTTTAAACTGAGGGAGAGCAGATTTAGATAAGGACTCAGAAGAAGTTGTTTGCTGTGAGGGTGGTGAGATAGTGGCACAAGTTATCCAGAGAAGTTGAGGCTGCCCCATCTGTGGAAGTGTTCAAGGCCAAGCTGGATGGGGCTTTGAGCAACCTGGTCTAGTGGAAAGTGTCTCTGCCTGTGGCAGGGGGGTTGGAAGTGGATGATCTTTAAGGCCCCTTCACACCCAAACTGTTCTAGGATTTTATGATTCTGTGCAATAGGTGTGCCCATATATATGTACTGTGTATGTATAAATGTATCATTTGTGTCCATACAATGCTTTGGTATAGTGATATAAACAGCAATTTACCCGGCAATTAAAAATATATATTAGCACTGAGGTTGGCTAATTAATACTTAGGCTAAATTGCTATATATACAAATACCAGTCTAATGAATATTGGTGTGCTTGATTCATAAAGATAATAAAGAAAAAACTGAATTCACAGGGATGGGGAAGAATGGACCATGATTGACAGAGATGAGTTATGGTAACTACTAGACTACAGAGGGTTGTAATTAGTCACACTATGTTGGTTTAAATAGATTTAACACCTGGTTGTTAAAAAGAATAAATTGATTAATTGTTTTAAAGCAGCCATGTTATTGAGTTTCCCTTGTGTGTCTGTGTTTCTTAATAGAGATTAGACATTAATATGGATTTACAGCATCGACTCTAGGGATGTTCATTCCAACAGCAGACAGAAGCAAGAGACTATATAAATGTAAAGGAAAGCAGAAATATTCCAAATGTGAAATGATAGCTCATTTTAGTTTTATCTTCATTTGTTACATTACTGTCAGATAGATTGCTGTGTTGTGTTGTTCATTTGCAGCTTCTGCAGCAAGCAACTTCCTCCAGTAACTTGGGTGCCTTCAGCGGCATTCAGCAAATGGCCGGTGAGTTAAAAACCCTCTCATTTCGCTCCAGCTATGTCTTGTATCTTAAGCTATTGAATTCTGCACCTCTAATAATCACATTGTCAGGGGATGGGGGGCATGTTGTATATTAAACGTGGCAGATGTATTGGCAGGGGACAGCTCACGGTTCAGCATCAATAGAAACACTTTCACCCCTCTTTCAGAACTGAAATTAAACCCGGCGCTCCCAGGTTGTGCAAACAGTTTGTCTTGCATTAGTCACCTGCCATTTGGCCAAAAAAACCAATTGTAAATTGCAGGAGAGCTCTTAGTCCCTGCAGCCGTATCCTGCCCTATGAAAAGTGTCAGGAAAGCAACAGCAGGATTACATTCTAATTTCCAGTGAGATTTCTGTGTCCTGAAAAATCAAATTAATGGCAGCCCTCAAACATTTTAATAATACGTGGTGAAGAAAAATGTTCTGACCTTTTTAATGAAACCCAAGATTACAGGCCTACCTTCAGTATGAATTTTCAGGCTCCTTATATAATCACAGAAAATTAACTGGGTGCCTTTTTGACTTTGGAACCCTAGTTGGCAAAATTACACAACAGAGATTTTATGTAAAAGTATAATCTTTAGTCTGGAGGAAAAAAAGAAAGCAAGAAAAGGGGAAAAAAGAATCAAAGTGTGAGCGGATTTGAAAGCCAGCTAGTTGGAGGGTTTCTTAGTAATGAGCTGTGTGCCAGTAGTAACTGATGTGTAGTGATTAGCAAAAGGTCATTCCCACTGTGTGACCTACCATGCTGATATCCTAACTTAACATGATGCTAGAGAAGGCAGCATGTGCAGTAAATCAGAGCACAGATGCACATTATGCCTGCCGTGAGGAACTGTTAAAAAGCTTTTTTTTTCTTGTTACAGGAAAAAAAAAAAGAAAGAATCACAAAACCCCTAAATTGCTACATTAGTTTATTTTAATCATGAGCCCACTGAATCAATGAAATACAACATTATACTTGCTTCATCATCACAAAACAAGGGCTAAAATATTCAGAAGTCTTTATGAGCACCATTTCTCATTCTTTTTTTAATCTTGGTCTTTTGCTGCTTCTGGTTCTGCTTTGAATGAAGCCTGAAATGCTTTAACGAGTATATATATACCACACTGTATAGCTATACCCCACAGGTATTCTTTGCTCAATCGTTATATTATGCCATTATTGCAGTGACATCAGAGAATAATGTGAACCTGCTGTCTGACAATATAAATTGGCCTACAGATGACAATATCTCTGAATTATTCTCTCTTCCTCAGACCTGCCGGCAGTGCTTGCTGGTTCTATTATGTTACACTTGCAATCTAGCATTTTTTTCATCGAAATAATGTATCTTAATATGATAAACAGAACAGAGTGGTTCAGCAACAGTTTTATACTTGGCAGTTTTGGAAGTGGTTTTGAGCTCGAAGATTGTGTTTTAATGTTTTCATATTTGGTTAGGTCTACAAAATGAAAGAATTGGGACACTGAGGAAAAATAATACGATATTCATTGCATTACGTGCACCTTGGAAGTTTTCGTTGCCTATTTCTCAGTGTTAGTGTAGACTCAGCTTTGTCTTCAAGAACTTTATTGAAACTGAGGATTTTAGTCAAGTATTTCCAGGATGGGCTTTCAATCCAGGATGTGATTTATTCTCTGAAAATCATATGGTCTTGACACTAAGAGAAAGTCATCTTAAGAAATCATAGTGGCACATCATTGTTACTTGAGGGGTATACTTTTTCAACTGCAAATTAGATTGCTAATGCACTCATCTATGGGATAATTTCACTGACTGCCTCTCTTGGAAAAAAAATGTATTTTATATCTTATATTCTTGTTATCAAAATAGCTTGAAGTTTACTTCTTTCCCCAAAACATGTGACCCTTAAATCTTTAAGTTCAAGGTAAAACGAGTGATATTAAGTTGTTCTCTGAGCTTCATCTCTACATGAAAGTACCAAAGACTAAGCCCTATTTCATTGTTAGAACTGAGAGTTTATGTCCTCTCCTTGGAAATCAGGCAGTACTATGTCATGCAGTGCATCTGGTATTAACAATTTGTATTTTATGTTTTGTGAAAGGAATAGAAAGTACTCCTGTGTCTGCAGCAAGAGTTTGCATTACCAGCTGAAGCTATCTTTGAACATTTGTAAAGGCCTAGAGTTTTTTAACTTAAGCTGTATAGGTTCATTTCACAAAAAAGAATCTAATACGTAATTCTATATTGCATATAATATACCTATTAATATAACATTTCAAAGTAAGGAATAAAATCCAGATACAATTGAGTGAGGTGCTAGAGAAGATCTGTCATTGCAGCTTTTAAATTCTTTGAACTTTGTGTTTGAGGGGTGCAACTTTTATCCTTGAAGTCGATGGGTGTGCTTACCATGGAATTCAGACACTAAAAGTTTGATCAAAAGCCACATGAGCCATTGAAATTCCACCCTTACTTCCATGTCAGGGCTCTAGCATCTCTTTTGTGCTTAAATCTTGGTGAAGTCATGGTTTGCTACATTAGGACTTCTGATACAGCCACCCCCTTGTACAAAATTAGGGTCCTTTGGATCTGCAAATGTTTATTTGTAGTGCTAAAGCTTGTGTTGTCTGTACAGAACAGAAGGGGCACAGCACACACCCCACTGCACATGTGAAGAGTTATTTGCTATGCTCAGCAATATTATTTCTTAAATCAAAGCAATTTTCTTTGCTGGCAGTGCAAAGACACTGCTCTTCAGTGTGGAGTTTTAAATTCCCTTTCCCTAATACCATGCCGCAGTCTGACTTTAGTAGTTCTTATGTTGCAAATGCAGTGGTTCTTTGATTTTGGTGGAAGGAGTGGGATTTTTAGGCATTTATGATTGAAGAATATTGGAGTTTCTTTGTTTGTGTGTTTGTTTTTTGTAAGCTGGGAATACAGTCCAAAGAATAATGGGAGTTTTTCTCAAGAACTCTTTAGCATTAAAGACACAACACCAGGTCTGAAAGTGAACACTGTTCTTGCTGTAACAGCCTGCTGGCCCTGCTGTATGTTCAGTATTGTGTGAAGTCCAAGCAAATCATGAAACTGGTTTAATGAAAATTTGAGATCCTAAAATTTGAGACAAAAAGCTGTAGCTTGCCATTTAGCTTTCCAAGCTTTAAGGTTCCGTGCTTAATTCCCGAGTTCAGTTTTATCTCATTTCTATTGAAAAACGAGATTTTCATGAAATCATTCTACTTCATGAGTCAAGCCAAAGAAAACAATGTAATATGTTGAGACTGGTAATAAAGTTGGGAGAGCTGGCAGTAGTGCCTTTGGTGTTACAGTAATCCCCTGGTCTTGATTACAGGCACTAATTCTACCTTGCCAAGGTCTGCTTCATTGTCCTGCGTAAAACACCCAAGGACATGCCATCTTTATATGTATATTTCATAGGGAACTCATTCCTCACTCTTCCTCCCCTCCTCTGGAATCTGGTAATCCTAATTTAAAGGCAGTATTTCCTCCCACATGCCTCTCCAGCCTCAGTGTCTAGCCTGCACTTTGTCTTTGGGGAAGGCTAATAATGTAGATGAATTACATTATGTGAGTTGATTGTCTTAATTTAAAAGACAATGCAAGCTACATTAAACACTAGCAACCTTTCAAGCAAACAAAAATTCCTCCTTCAAATATATACAATTTGCTTGGGAAGCTTAGTTCAAAGGAGATTGATGTTGCTTGAATGTTTGCATTGAATTTGGCTGGCATGGGAGCAGGTCCTAAAAGCTGCAGTGATTTGAGCCAACCTTCCTGTTTAAGAGCTCGGGAATTACTCTACAGACAGTGTAATCAAGAGATTTACTATTGCTAGGATGACTGTAGAAAATATTTCAGTGTTTTCAATATTTAAACAATACATGGTCAATGAAGATTTTCTATTGTCCATTAATGTCAAATGTTTTGGCAGGAACAAATATCGGTTCATACAACAATGTTACTGTATGTGAGACCATTCAAGACACAAAAAAATGTACAGTACTCATAAAAGACACAAAGGGCTTCTCTTAATTTCATTGAATAGACAGTGTATTTTGCTTTCTGAAGTTATACAGGAGGAGAAACCATGGGTTTGGCTTTTCTTCTTTGTCTTTCAGATCCCTAAGCCCTCTGCAGCTGGGACTTTTAATATTTTTCCAATGTTTATATTTTTTGCAGTCCTGTCCAAGTTCTCTCACAGTTTGGTTGCATTTTGGGTTGAACTTCTGGCCCTTTCTGAGCCCTGTTCAATCCATTCCACCCTTCTTCCACTACCCAAGCCAGATTTCCTCCCGTTGCAGAGTCTGTAGGAGCAGATGGGTGAGAGAAAGTCTGCGAGGTTCTGCTTTCTGAATATTTTCCTCTAATTCTTGGATTGGCTCAGTGGATCTGGAGGGACCAGTTGGAAGCCAGGACCATCTGCACAAAAGCTCTACACTTTTGCATTGGCCAAAGGATCCTCTATGTCCTCTGACTCTTGGATGGCTTCATTCCAGTAAAGCCATACAGAAGGAGGATTTCTCCTGCTATGACCTCTTTAGGGATGTCATATTAAAAGTAAAGGTCACTGAGAAACTGTTTCCAGCTCAAGGGAGATAGCTGTTTCTTAAAGATAAGTACCAGTTTTGAAAATGCTGACCTCAGGGACCAAAAACACTCAGCTTTTGTAACACTAATTCCATTGAAAGTCCTAGTTATTTTAACACATAAAATTAGCACATTTTTTTCTTTTTCTTCTTTTAACTAATAAATTAAACAACTCTGTTTAGCATTTTTGGAGAGACAGAGTTTGCAGCAAGTGACGCTGTTTGCAATCCACACATTGCTCCTTCTCAGAGGAGGAGAGGCACCTTGAGAGGAAAAAGTGGTGCTCAGCAGTTAGGAGATGTGCTTATTCAGGTGGTAAAAGTGCACGACATGGAAGTGTGGCCAAGTCTGGGCACAAGATCTGTAGCTCTATGTGGGCTTTCCATAACCAGTAAATGGAGGGTGAGGGGGCTTTTTATTGCCTTGGCCCCTCTCTGGATGGAATTCACCCAGCTGAACCTCAGCAGTTTGGAAAGTAGGCATCCCATGTCCCTGGAATGTCAGTGAAGAGGGAGTCACTCCCAGGCAGTGATTCATCTTACCAAGGCCGGGGTTAATCTATTTTATGGATATTAGGAAAAAATTACTTATATTAGGAAGAAATTCTTCCCTGTGAGGTTGGTGAGGCCCTGGCCCAGAGAGCTGTGAATGCTCCATCCCTGGAAGTGTTCAAGGCCAGGTCAGGTAGGGCTTGGAGGAAGCTGGTCTCGTGAAAGATGTCCCTTGGAATGACAGCTTTGGGCTTTGAGCAACCTGGACTCAGGTGTCCCTGCCCATAGCAGGGGGGTTGGAACTAGATGGTCTTTATGGTCTTTTCCAACCCAAATGTTCTATAAGACAGTGGTTCTATGATTCTATTTTAGGATCAGATGATTTAATTACCCCCTCTCTCTTCTTCGACTATAGCAAGAGCCTGAGTGCGTAACTCTTTTTTTTGGACAAAGTTAGATCAGATGAATCCTTCCTACTAGGACTGAAGACGTTTCAATGACAAAAGCAGCCTTCTTGCATGTTTAGAGCATGTATAGCCTGAAAATGGGCTGAAATCCTACATAAGTCAACAAATGGCTCGAGGGAGGTTGGAATTAGGTGATCTTTAAGGTCCCTTCCAACTCAAACCACTGTGAACCTCCAGTCAGATTTAAGCACATAAAAGACAGAGCAGAATCAGCCATGGACTTAAAAGTTGTTTTAATGGCTTTGCTCAATCAAACAGCAACTGGTCAGGGTACCCCAAGCACTGTTCAGATAAGCAGCTTTTCTAAAAGTAGCCACAGAATATTTATGGCTTGATGGAGGTAGCACTTAGCTCTCCTGTCTATTTTAATTTGTAGAATATTGCTGGAATACCCTCACCCTCCACACCTTTCCACACATTTTACCATCATCATCCAAAATGGCTGATGTCAGTGTTAGAAAATAGTTGCTTTTTAGCCTGGAGATGATAAATTTTACCTTAATCCACATTTTTTAAGCTGCAGCCAGATTTAATTCACATGGAATAAATCCTAATAATTGAGAAGGATAAAATTTCCAAAGCAAAGGAAGTCAAGTCAGTGGGAACTGCTTATAAGCTATCAGATTTGGCTCTGAAAATCACCACTGACTTTGAAACTCTCCATGCATATGGTGCCACTAAATGTAGCCGGTGCCTTCTTTTTTTAGGAATTTGTTCAGTAAGCAAATCTCAGCTATTTCCCAATATGATTTTATTGTGGGTTTAGAAACCCAAGAGCTGATGAGGCCTAAGAAGTTTTCAGGAACGGCTTGTGACTCCGTTCCCTCCTCTACAAATACCCAATAATTCCAAATTTACAGTTATCACAGGAGAAAAGCTGCAGTGACTGAAATGAGGCAAATTACTTCATTGTATGAAAGTTTGTGTCAGAGGCAGCACAAGAAGTTGTAAAATGTAAATCGCATGCTCTCAAATTTCCCCGTGTTTTCACAGAACTGCATCTGTGACTGTGCAGCACTACAAAAATTTCCTGTGAATGTGCTAATAGGCCTTATGAGAATGTTCTATCACCATCCATCTGTCACTTTTTAACAGGCCTGATTGGCAAGCACTTGTAACAACTGACATCTGTTCTCGCTTATTGATATGTAGATTTATGGTAATTGCTGTGAACAATAAGACACAAAATTACCTAAGGTGAACATTAAATTAAATTTTCATGCCCCTATCCTTATAAATAATTTTTTTTAAAATCTTAAGTTTCAAGTAAGGCATACCGTGCATCTGTTTTGTACATAATTTAATTGTTTTTTTAATCTGCCAAATAGCAAAATGAAAGTTGAATTTCCTTGCAATCTTGAATATTTGCCAAGCTGATAGCACATTGGTAAATACATGTTATTAAAAATTGAATCAAACTGTATTGTGATTCTGGGGTTTTTAATCATTTCCCTTTAATTCCCAACATTGTCTCCATCATGAAGATCAAGAGTTATTCCTTACCCAGAAGGGGTTTTTTTTCCTCTGCAGGAAGATTTTCATTTTTCATGTGCAGCTCTGCCTATGAGGCTGTTCCTCAGCATTAAGCAATTTGCATTTCTTCAGAGAGAGGTGCATTTGCTGAGTGAGCAGCACTTTCAAATAAAATCCATCTACTCATTTGCCGTCCAGCTCTGTTGCGGGATTTGGGACTGTTTTGAAAAACCTGTAGGATGTGAAATGTGTGAAGGGAGTGTGTGAAAGGGGAGTGAATGAGAGAGCAGATTCATCCCACGGACCTGCAGAACTGTACCTTAGCTGAGGTTCAATTGAACCAAAAATCCCCATTTGAAAGCAAAGTACTTTTGGGGTCTGGGACTTCAGAGCATTTGGTTTCCCTCCTCCAAGTTTGTCCAAGCAAGTGGGATGTTGACACTCCTGACAAGTTGATGGGAGAAACCAATAAAGAGGGAGCAGAAATGGTAAACTGCCTGGGGAACGTGAAGCAGTGATGACAGGACTTATTTTTCAGATATTTCAGCAGACAGAGGATCCTAAAGAGGATGCATATTAAGTGATAAAACTGTTGACAAAATGGGCTCTAGAGCATGCTGGGTGACAGTGTGTGCCATGAGCTCTTGCTGACAGTCACTTTTGGGTGCTCAGCTCAGTGTGGGTCTTTGCTGTCCTTCTCTTACTCAAGTGTGACAACAGCCAGCAGTCTTTTGTCGTGCAGACACCCGAGCTGACACCCTGTAACATCTGCAGGCTGTTTTGTGGCCTGCATCTTACAGTCACCTCTACGGTAAAACAAATTGGCTGGGGAGACAACTCCGTCACCACCAAGCTCTTGTTCATTCTTCTTTGGCCCTGAAATTCATTTGCCAAACTGATGGGTTCCTCCTGTGCTTACACAGAAAATGTCCCACTATAAAAACAAAAAGTCGTTAATTTCAGATGAGGCAATGATGGTATTTGTTTTACATCCACAGAGGTGCAAGGGTGAGTCATGAGTGCAGAGAGAGCTGTTGTTTGCTCTGCTGCCTGTTGACCTTGTCTGGCCTAGGCTCTCCTCTAGAACCATTCTGTATTCATCACAATTATTTACTCCTACCATGTATTCTGTTTAAAAGTCCAAAGAAACCTCCACACAGAAGAAATAAAAGCTGGTTGGGACTGATCCTTTTGATGAATATCAGCCACTGTTTAGTGGCTGATAGAAAGCCATTCCTCTGGAGGAGAGCAGCCCACTGCTTTCCCAAATCCTTGTTACAGAATGGCATGAAATATGGCATCAGGGAAGACCAGCAATGTTTGCTGGATATTCTTTGCTGAATTACTTATGCTCCTTGTGAAACAGGAAGGTAAATGATAATTGAGGACCAATATCAGTCTAGGGTGAAAACTAATTCTGTATCTCATGTTGAGAACCACTGACTGCTTTGTTTGCAAAGAATTGGGTCCCAACTTAAGTCTTCTCCATCCCCAAAATCTTGTTTGAAATAGTCTGCAGTCTTACTATCAAAGCATGATAATTCTTTGGTGGGGAAAAAAATACTTACACCCAAGGCAAGCAATTAAGTCAGATGAGTAATTTTAAAAAATAAAACAATATTGTTTGCATACCTGAATTTCTATCTGAACTGTGTCTTGCAAAATAGTTTGGATTGGTGGTGTTTGAGAAAAGCCTTATCTTTTAAGAAGGTCTTTAGCCTCCAAAAGAAATGTTAAAGAGCTTTCTTGGTCACATAATTTCTCCAAGTGTCTTGTTCTGGTTTCAGTCTATGAATTGGTGTATCTTGGATCAACTAAAATCTTAATCCCCACCACTGCAATTGCATCACATTTTCGAAAACACCAACATCTGAACTGAATTTGGACATTGACCAAGACACTGACATTAGAACCTCAGTCAAATTAGGTGCTCATCTGAGGCCTGATCTGCCTGTTGGAACATGCTGTGTTTAAGTTTGGGGCTTTATTCACAAATAGATGATATCAAGGTTCATTTCACAGTACCTAAAGCTGTGACAGTAAGAATTCCTCTTTATGAAGATTATTGATTGTAGTAACCTGAGTCTGCAATACATGTGTTTGAAAGTACTATCACTCTCCATTACTGAAGGAGTTCTGAATTCTGAGAAAATACCTCTCCTTCATTGCATTTTTTTTCTTCTCAAACATACTTACCATGTATTTTATTTAAAATATCTTGTTTTCATTTTCTCCAAGTTGTTGTTACGCTCCCCTGTTTGAGATACAAAGTGTGCAGGGAGAAGTAATACCTCTTGTTAGCCAACTAACATTCAGAAAAAATCAGTCAAGTTTCTAGGTGTTCAAGCTCTTCCTGTTTGAGTGTTCCCCCACACTCATGCAGTCTTCCCACACCTCTATCACTAATTGTCCTTCCTACCTAACCTTTTGCGAGTGTACCTGTATTATCAGGACTACAAGAATATAATAAAACTCTTTCAGTCTTCTGCATTTTTGCACTTTTTCAACTCTTTTGAGGGCTCAAGCCCTCACAGAGCTGCTTCATATGTCCAAACCCAACGGATGATCTCTCACTGCCATCCAAACCATGTTTCTCACATCCTTGTGTAAATTCCCAGTCTGAACATTACTCATGGAGGTAGCTGGTCTTGCTCAGGGGATCCTGAGAAGGATCCAGTCTGGTTAATGCTAGCACCCATCTTATATCTGCACTTTAGCTGTTACTGAAGTATTTCACCTCAGAGTCAGTTCCCAAGTACTTTATCTAGTCCAAGGTAAAAGGAATGTTCGTTTGCATTCCTCTGGAGAGACCAGTTCCTGTCCCTCCAATTTAAACAAATATATGCCACTGGCTGCTCCTCAATCATCTTTTTTTTTTCCATTTCACAAAAGTTCTCTTTATTGTTTGTCGTTTTTTGCTTGCCATCTAAATTAAACCTTTGCTTTTAAATGTCTCCATTTATTTAAGCTTCTCACTAAAATGATGGTGTATCTCCCCCAGATCTTCTAAAATAATGAAGCGACAGATTACTCAATAGACTTGATATCATAGTCCCAGAGCTTGCAGCCTGAGAATCCCTGTCTCAATGATGGCTCTGTGGTCAGGCTGATACTGATTTGATGTACATAGTGCATATGTGTTTTTAGAAATGAACCATCAAAAGGAAATTGAGCACTATTACTGGCTACTGCACAGTATAACCTTAGTTATATTCAGAGGAGACATGGGAAACAAAGTTTATTCATCCCAGTTATATGACCCTGTCCTGAATGTGTTTTAAATGCTAGCTATCTTCTTTACATCCCCCATTGTGTCAGGAAATAATACTGTGCCTGGGCTTCACGCAGAGTTTAAATTACTTTTAATTCTACTCTTCCCTTAGAAGAGGCACAAACCAGGTTTAATTTTCCTGAAGTATAGGCTGGTGTCTTTGGTAAATTCTCTTAACTCCCAGGTAGAGAGATGAGATATACTCTTCAGGAGCTATAAGAAAGAGATGGTTCCAAATTATAGATATCTTGGGAGTGAAAAGAATTGAGTTTCTTGGCAATGTACACCCCAAGCTCCATGACCATTGAAAACAGCACTTTTTGACTATTATGATTATGATGATGATTATTACCTGTTTTATTAACCCTATTGCTTCTCCACATAGGCATGAACGCTTTACAATTACAGAATTTGGCAACTTTAGCAGCCGCAGCAGCCGCCGCCCAGACCTCAGCTACCACCACCAATGCAAACCCTCTCTCCACAACGACTGGTGCTCTGGGAGCCCTCACAAGTCCCGGTAAGAGCAGAGTGCCTGCTTCCAACACACAGACATGGGAGCTGAGGGGAAGATGGTCGTCAAAATGCAGATTCCGTGTTGTGTTTTAAGTTCCGGGCTTGTGTAAATTGTGAAGAACCTTTAATAGCTGAATACATTTTTATTGCTGTTATTTTTAAGCAAATAACTTGCTTTTTCCAGTGGTCCAGTGTGGACATGTTCACCTTTCGAGATTCATTTCAGGGGCCATTAAAGCCTAACAGACCCATCTTACAGAACTCTGTGTGAAAATTACAATTGGATAGGAAACTTAAGATAAAATTAACTTTGCACAAAGAATTTAGAACATGACCAAATTCTTCCCATCCAAAGGAAAATCAGCTGAGGTGGTTCTGTTTAATTCCCAAGATACTGATGTTTGGTTCCCAGCACAGGCACATATTGCCTTTACCCTTCATGAATTTTTGTGAAGTCCTTTTATTTTTTCCTTCTCTTGCTGGATTTCGCTTGAGCTGTGTCCTGAGTACACAGTTAGAGAAGTGTTGTCAGATGCACATGGAATGCACAGCCAGATTCTGACTTCAATACACTAAGCAGAAACCAGATCTATGAGGGGAAAAGGGACAGGGTAAGAGGTACCTCCATGACTGCCATGTGGACTTCCAGCCATGCATGTCTGATGTCTGCGAAACCCTAGAGAGGAACTGGGGCAAATTCAGACTTAGGTAACACTTCAGAATCACCAGAATCCACAGAGAGAAATGTTGATTCAATGTAGTTACTCTGGGTTTACAGTGATGTAGCTGAGTAGAGAATCTCGCCACTTATTGTTACATAAAGGCTGCAGGGTGTAATTATTTGCATCATGAAGTATGTTTATTGCTGTTCTAAAAAACATTCATATTATTTTAGACACCACTAAAGACCATTTGTGTTTAATCTTGTTTAAGTGTGTATTTATCCCCCATGAAAAAGTAATTCATGGCAGACAGTTTGAGCTGATCAGTAAGGAAAACATTCTTCACTGCACCACGGAACTGGGACCGAGTGTGGTGCTGGGTGTTAGTGCTGGCCAGGGCTCCCATTATATTACAGTTTTATTGTTTGTTTGGGACAGAGGTTAAATGGAAAGAAGCTTGGCTAATATTAAGTTTGTGCAGAATTTTCCTGTTTTGTGGCATGAGCTTCATCTCGACCTAAAAATAATATGCATACACAACATCTCTGAGAAGCAGGTTGGGTGAAATTAATTTTGACTTGCTGATGTATTTCTTTTAAACCTGAGCAATCTCTCCTCTCTGTCGTGGAGCTGGGACTTAACACTTTGCAAAAGACTATTCCCAGTGTCAGTGTTCCCATGTTACACCTGTCTAAATGCCACCCACTTACAGAAGCAGAAATGTTGCATTTCATGCATGCTCTGTGATGTTTCTGCAGTTTAGCCGATAAATGTTTGAGCAGCCTTGTCTTCCCAAGACACACACAACATATTTTGACCCATACTGGCAAGACTTCTCAGGGCAACTCAGTGCCCTGCACTGCAGTGCAGAGGGGCTGGGAATTAACTCCCTTTTTCTTTGCTGCTCTGCAGCAAAGTGGCACCAGAATGTTCCCGTTGTGCACCTTGTTTTGCCATGTCCACACAGAACTTGGATTCAACCTTAAGGCCCACATTTCTCTCTTTCCCTCTCCAACACAGTCTTCTTATCCAGCCTGTCTGGCTTGCTGCTCCCTTTTAAGGAAAGGGATCTTGAGGCTCCTTGAGTACCTGGCAAGTGGTTTTATCTGATCTCCAGGTCTGCAGAGGCCCATGGTTAGACAGTTGCTTCCACTGGGCTGGGCAGATACATCTTTGGGGTAACTAGAGCTTCCTATTGCTCAGGTGGGATGGTAGAGCAGATACCAAGGGTTTTTCCAAAGAGATTAATGATTTTGGCTAGCACATTGAACTTTTGTTATTTTTTAAAAATTCTGGACCTTTAGGCTTTCAAGTAGTGTATTCAGAATGCCAGTTGCCTTTGGAAGTCTGAGAGATGGTACACAAGTGTTTCTAATACCAGCTTGAAAAATCTCTAATAGGCCCACTGACCTTTTTATGTTGCACAACCAACTTTAAATCAAATGTTATTATTAAAATGTGCTTCAGTTTAACCTTCCTTATCTGGTTCCACATTGTCCACCCCATTACATATTTTGTAAACCTGAATAATATCTTCAATGATTCTTCTCTGCTCCATGGAAAATGAATTTAGTTTGATAAAGCTTTTCATAGTAGCTAAAAGTATTTCCACTAAAACTTGAAATATGTTGGCAGAAAACATTTAAATCTGCCTTTCAATGTGTGGATGTTTGGAGGCCTTAAGGGTATTTTTTTGGTCTAGTTTTCCTTTAATAGAACACTTCAGTTTGTTGTGTTTCTTAAGTGTAAATTATTTTGTCTGATTTCAAAGCCTGTGCTAAGCCCAGGAAGAAATGTTTGTGTCTCTCCAGATAATGCATTAAATTAATATTTCTTAGTTGAGAAAACAGCCCAGATTTGAGGCAGTGCAAAGGTAGATGCTTAAATTTCACCCTTTCCTTGATGTTGTTAAAGGCAAAATACTGCACAGAATGGAGATGGGCATAAGTGTGTACTTCCAGTATGGCTTGAACCATGGCAGCCACATAAATCATATCCATATTTCTACCCAGATATATCCCCTGAAGATCTCCCCTGAATCAATCTTTGACCAAGAGCTCTTGTTCTGCTCTTTGTAAACATGTGTCATAAGAGCCCCAAAAGATGGTTGTTCCAGTTAAAATTCATTGTGAAGCTTAATTTTACATAGATAAGATTTAGCAACATCAGTGCACCACACTAGTACAGAGGAGACAGTGCTCAGGCCAACTTCAGTGCATTGGCAACACAGGAAAACAGGCCAGGAAGTGAGCCAGCAGGACATCTGATATTTGAGGATTTCCAAGCAAATTAAACTCCAGTGATCTTTCTCTCATACATTTTGACTAAATAGCTTTGACCGCAAGAGAGTCTAAGGACATTCGTTCTCCTCCATGTGCTAAATACTTTCTCTTAAGCTTGAAAGAGTATTCATTCAGAAAGAACAGAGACAATACAATCCCCCAAACTATTAAGTTTTTTATAATTGTAAATTTATAATTTCAATTTTGCATACCCATGGAAGTGTCTCCCTACAGCATTGTTAGAAATTATTTTTTAAAAGCCTTTGCTTAAAAAAACATGAAAGATTAAGCTTTCATTTTAGTAAAAATCCCCTCAGGCAATAAATAGGTTCTTTTGTCTCTTGGCCCTGGAAAAAAAATTAAAATGGTTTAAATTGCCTATGGTTAAAGTAACTGTTTCTTGCAATTATCAGATGGCAGTGAATAAAAATTAAAATGAAATCATGAAAGACTAAAAACCAGGTAAATGCATATTATGTCTTTCATGAGTTTCTCATGGGTCTTTTGAAGACTCATTTAATCATCTTTCTTGTCTTTTATTTTGATATGATAATTGTTTCTTTTATTTACTTTAATCACCTCTATTTAGTTAATTAATTCTTCACTTTATTTTCATTTCACTTGCTTGGGATACTTTTTCTATTTTAAAGACAGGTACCGGTAGTATTTCATACAGTTTTAAAGGCAGGTACCTTTAGCATTTCATAACACAAGGATTTGGGCTGGGGTAGCTTTTGCCTGACTCCAGGTTGTCTCATCCAGTTTGTCTCAGTCTCCTTTGGGGTGGTTGGACCTGGAAGTTTTTATTTCTTGTTAACTGGGAAGGCATTTTGGAGGGACTACCTCAGCTGCAGGTATCCACACTGTAAATATCCCAGTTTGGGCATGAATGAATGAATCCCAGCTGAGTGTCAGGAGCCTTGTTCTCTCCTCCAGAGACTGTCCTTGACACAAGCTGTAAATGGATCATCAAGCAAAGAGTTCACAGGGAGGTTGCTCTTCCAGAGCCTGCAGAGATGTAGGGTTCATTCAGTGGGTGGTGGGAACGCCTGGAGGTGGATGTAAAGGAGGAACATATAAGCTCAGGATCAAAGTATGTGTCTCTAACGCTGTCTGACATTTAATTTCCCTCAGTTGACCCACTGCCCTAATTTTCCCAAGGGTAGCAAAGTGTGTTCTGACTGTCCTGGGTGGCACAAGGCTAATACAGCACTGTAAAATGTGGACCACTCAGAGCAGGTTGGGGAAAGCCATGTCCATCCAGTCAAGGTTTGAGTATCTCCAAGGATGGAGATTCCACAGACTCTATGAGCTTATTTCAATTTTGTTTCTTCAAATTCACACATAAATGTTTTTTTCAGTACTAGGAATGCCCTACTATGTGTAAGTGAAGAGAGGAAACATCTAATTATATATCCAAATTTATCTGCATGAGCATACACAATATAATTTCTGAGCTGTGGGGGGATAGAATTGCTAAACCAGAAGCTAATTCAGTTTCAGACTTAGGAGCCTTCATTTTCCCTGACATTTTCATGATTATTTGATTCTCTAAACTATTATTTATTCACACAGCTGAACTAGCTATTCATGCTTCAGTAAAAGACTCTTTAGGTTTATCTGTTGTGTAAACCTAAGGAAATGTTTCTTAAAAAAAAAGTACTGATAAGGTAGAAAGTGAGGAAGTGAGACTTTTTTCCTTTAATGACCTCTTAAAATCCAGCACAGCTTTTGTCATATTATATCAGTATTCAGCCATTAACTCTTATACTGAAAAAAAAGTTCTCCTAGGCACAAAGGTCTAAAAATACTCATTTTCAGACAGATGCTGACATTGAAGAATAACAGTGCCCAAAAAAGGAAGACTGTGAAATATAGAATAAACTGAAAAAAAAAAAATTACACTGCCTTGCCTGTAAGAATTAATTCATTCTTTCCCTCTGCTCAAAGCAGAGAATTATAAGTTATAGCTATCATCTGTGGCTCATTATTTTCTCTACCCCCTAATCTAGTATGAAGATTGTCTTTGTTAGTTGAAGGTGTTCATGTTGTGAGTACAATTGTTGAAATGGTAGAGATTTTATAGAATATACAAGATGCTTCAGGTGAGAAGCAGTGAAGAATATTCAAATAACCATTCTTAGAAGATTTGCTTTTTGTTCACTTCAGTACAATACATTTTTCTCCAATCAGTGGCGCAAGGCTGCCACCATGACATTTTGTTAGAGGCCAGTACACCCACTGAGATAGTTGTGATTTGCTTCCAGGATGATCCAAAAATAACCCTACCAGTAGGTGTCTGGGAAGGTCTGACTGTTTGCTAAAGACTGCATTGAAGTAGATGTTTCATGTTGGAAAAGATGGGCTTAAAATGCAGAATGGCACTCATTGTGCTGTAGTACAAATTGATTATTTTAATGCCATTTCATGTGGAATTAATGCACGTTCCATTATTGTAAAATCATTTAATATAAGTTTTATTAGTTTTGCAGAACATAGAAAACTTCCCAAGTATAATTTTTATTCTTTTTAGGATAAAGATACAGTTGATAAATATAAGACATAGCTTAAAAAAATACTTAAAAATACGGTGTATGTACAGTACATACACTTAAACAACCCAAGCACATGTTTTTAAATTTTGTATTTAAGTCTGGTTATATAATTAACATTGTTACCTTAGTGCTTGGAGGATGGAGAATTTCAATGCCTTTACCCTGATCTCAGCACCAGTATTTTAAAAGAATATGTTTCAAGGAAGCTATGGAAGAAGATGTTGCCTTAGCACGCCCACTTCCCAGTGCCTGTTGTTGGACTGCATAGTTCAAGGAGATTTGTGACAGGACAAGTATATTTCTGAACTGTTGTGTGTCAGCTGATCTTTCCCACATGGTGTTAAGTTTCTGAGTCTGTGGTTAGGCTCCTAAATAAGTGAATTAATTTTGACTGCTCTTAGTGCCCAGAGATTATGCTGCTTCTTGGAGAGTTATACTGATACTAAACCTATCTGATAATTAGGTCACCCTTAAGCAGGCATGCAAGCACATGTTGGAGCAAAAAACAGGAAACTGGGCATGTATTTTTGACCTGTATTTGTATTTTTAATAATGCTTCAATATGTCTTAACTAAAGAAGAAAAGAGTGGGAATTGTGGCTAAGAATCCCCACAGTTCCAGTACAGTAAAAGGAGAGGTGATGGATTCAAATGCTGGAACAGCACTGTCTCTCCCTGGTGTCCTCGCTGGAAAAATGATCCAGTGATAACCTGAGGGATGCTGATAGCAGCAGACAGGCCATCAGTTTGCTGGGATGACCTTTGCATATTTGTCCCCTAAAATGTAACAGGTCTTTGTACATTCTCCTCTCAGAAGGGTTTCTGAGCGGGTGCAGCCTGAAGGATCTCAGGGAGGTTTAAGGCTCTGAATGGGCTCAGGGTGGGCAGAGCTGCTTTGTGAAGCAGTGTGAGGCTGGCTGACAACTGCAGCAGTCATTTTGGAAAAGCTCCTTATCTGTTTTAGAAACAACATTATCAATTAATGAATTTTTGGCACAGAAATCTCCAGCTGTTTCCTCAGAATTCCATAAATACCAAAGGACAGAAACATGTCCATATTTTCAGTCAAGCACTGTGCTAGTTAATTTTTTTAGGCTTGTTTTTTTTATTTTAGGAAGCAGCATACAGTACTAAACCATGGATTAGTAGGATCTAATTCAACAGGAGACATGTTTGTTTTTTAAACATTATTACATTATCATCTTCCTAAAGTATTAAATCCATTGCCTTAGCACATTTCAGGATTTACTTTGCTTGCCATATACAAATAACACGTATAATACATTATATTTTGTAAGTGTCTCTCTACCCCACTCTTAATCTCTATTTCAAGCTACAAGAATCCCAGTTTGTAAAAAAAAAAGCTGTTTTTCTTTCTGTTGGAAGTACTATTTGAAGTTCATTCAGGGTTGCTTTCTACTAAAGAAAGATGATAGTATCAGCTTGCCTACAGAGGTAGATATGTGAGCTTATATGTAATATATCTTACAAGAAGTTACAAGCCCAGAAAATGCTGCAGTTCATAATACCCAGGAAATAATGTAAATCTTAGAAAAACTCATGCATTTGAAGGAGCTTTCAACTACTGCCAACACTGTTCCCTCAATCCTACTGGATTGTGCACGTGTCCAAGGATACTCCTGGTCTGTTTCCCTTAGGCAGAAAAATTAGAATTAATAGTAAAAAATAATAATTAAAAAATCTTATTTTTATTCTACTGTTTATTATTATTAATGTCTTAACCTAATTGTTTCAACATTCTCTCAAAATAATTCATTGCTCAAATATGTGTCTACTGAATTATTTTATGCAATGGCCAAACAAAAATATCTCCAACAACTGCATGTGTTTAATACCAAGTAAAGTAAACCCTCAACTGCCTTTGCTGTTTGCAGAACAAAAATGTGCAATATGGATGAAAAGAACCAGTGTCACAGTGAACTAAATATGACTCTAAAAATGTTCTGCAAAGGACCTGGATGAGTAATTTTACATGAGGCAAGAAAATCCTTGAGTTCTGCATCTCCCAGGGGTGAACAACTGCATTTTGTGGATGTGCTTTTGCAGTAAGGTTGTGCTTGCACACCCCACTTAGAAACCCACCTGCCATGGAAATAATTGCATGCACATTCAGGATCCATAACTCCTTTAATTAAAAACTCAAATTTTCAATATATAGTTTAGCTCATCTCAATTCTAAAATGCCCTGGATAGGACTCCTAACTGTCTGAAGGAAACAAGTCTAGAAACATCTTGTTGCAATGGAAAGACAAACACCTCCCAAGGACTGTTTACCTGATCTTAAGACAGATACAGGAGAGAGGTGAAAAGATGAATCAGACCATCTTTTCCTGTGTACTAGAATTTGAATTGGAATATATGCATGTGGTAAGCACCTGTAGAACAAAAACATTGCTTACCTTGAATGATAGCCTTGGACTCCACTACCCTCTTTTTTCCCTTTTTTTTTTTTTTTGGAGAGATGCT
>VZTN01001428.1:723112-767779 GCA_013400515.1 Erpornis zantholeuca | reverse complement strand
TTGCTCTTGTATCTCTTGGTCTTGATACATACATGTCATTGATGCACAGTAATTTGTGAACAAAGGAATGAATTATGAGCATAATTTATATGCGATGTTTTAGTATCCTAAACATTTTTTTTAATTCTAAAAAGTATTTCTGTAATTTATTTGAAGGAAGTTCAGAATCAGTTATTGCAGTGAAAGAAAAAAAACTTGTTTCCGCAGGGTTCATATTAGAATGACTTAATACACCTAATAATTTGCCTTCAGTGCAGTCTTGTTGAGGGTTTGAGTTCAAAAATGTCTGTAGTAGTTGGAGGGTTGGCAAGAGGCTTTAAATTGGCTAGAAATCTTAACTAAAGCTTTTTTTTTTTTTAATCATGCTGGCATCTTGTCTGTTCCACATTTGTCCAGTCTGGAAAACGCATGACTAACTAATATACATAAAGACACAGTTGAGTCATGCACAGCCCCATTTTCTTTCAGGAATTTGTGTCCCAGTATGCTGAATAATTTAAATAGTCTAAATTATTAAACTATCTACCTTAAATCAACTGTGGTTTCTGATTTGCCATTTGCTCCTTCTAGAGAATGTTGTGTGCAAAACAGAAATGCTCTCTTTTCTTTTGGTTTTCATGCAAGTAGGAGTTAATTTTATTACTGACATCTAATCCAGCTTTATGCAGACTTTTGGTATCGCTTGGACTGAGCATTTAAAAGGTTTTGCAAGACTTGAGTGGCACCTCTCTGCACATGGTTCAGCTGCTCCTGAAAATGCCACGTGCGTTTCTTTTGTGCATGGCAGGGGTATGTGATGGTCACCTCCGAGGCTGCAGCTTAGCTGAATAAAGCCTAGAATGGAGCTGAGTGGCAGAAGTGTGGTGGGGGGAAGTTTGCTGGGTATTTCGTTTGTTGTTTTGGTTTTTTAGCAGTTTAATTTAAACAGGACTTAATTGAGGCAATAAAGCTGTGGGTGCTTGACCGAGGACAAGGCAGGTGGATGTTTGGAGAATAATAGACACTTTGACACCTCAGCACTAAGGCTGAGGAAGAAATGGGGTTGTAGGAAGGACAAGGGGAAAAGGAAGTAATTCTAGAATGTTTTCCTAGCCTCAAAAAATGTTCCAGCCAAGCATACTTCGATGTATTTTATATGCTAAGCAGGCATGTGGAGCAGCATATCTGCTGGAAGGTGCTGCTTCCTGTTTTAGCTGCTGCTCTGCTCTGATTCTGACTCAGCTGGCACATAGCTGTGCCTTTTGTAAAACCTTGTGGTTTTACAAAATTCATGTGTACACTGTGAATTGGAAGTTTATCTTCATATTGTATCTTTCCTTAGATCAGGTCAGGTTTACTTAGCTGGGTGCAGTTATTGTAACCTATCTGTTTGAGGTGCAGGAGGCAGTAGTGACTGTAAGCAACCTGAGAAGGAAAGCACGAGGTCACAGAAGCTGGGAGGGATCTCTGGAGATTGTACAGTCCAGCCTCCTGCACAAAGAACCATCCAGTGTCGGTTGGATCATGTTGCTCAGAGGCTTTGCTGGTCAGGTGTTGAAAACCTCCAACGATGAGGTTTTGCCATCTGGCTGCGTGACTTATCCCAGTGCTTTAACCTTTCAATTGAAGAATTTTTCCCAACCTGCAATTGGAATTTTCCCTTTGGAGCTTGTGATGGTGACTTCTGTCATTTTACTGAGCATGATGATTTTACCACCATGCTGTTATCTGTCGGCTTTTAGGGAATCCTAGAAGCGGCATAGGTAAAAAAGGCTTTTGGTCAGCAGTAACTACGATTTTCACTTCTTGCTGTATTTTTCCTACTTGATTCTAAGTATTTTTTCATTATGTCATTGAAAATGAAGTGATTTAGGGATTTGAAAAGGCCATATTCCCTTTATTTTTCTATTGAAGCCCAGCAGGCCTAGTGCAAACGTTGGAAGTGTGTTATTTGCTGAGGGATGGCATGTTACTGTTAAGACCCCTTGTGATCAGAGCGCTTGTCAAAACAATGAACCGAGAACACAAGTGGAGTGATAGGAAGAGATAATGTTACTCGTTTCCTGTTGATGTCATTCACTAGCCCAGCTTTTTCCTTGAGGCAGGCAACTTTATTGTTTGTTCAGGAATTACTCATGCAATAATCGGGTTTTTTGGACTCATAGACCTGCTTTTGGTTGTATGTGTAGCTTTTACTTTCTGAATGGAAAGTACATTTCATACTTCTTTTAAAGGACCTCTTAAAGTTCTCCAACCTGCAATTATGGCAGATCAAATAATTAAAATGTAATCTTGATCTGAGAATAAACAGTTTCGATTGAACGTGTTTTAAAAAATCCCCACTCTTGCCACTGAGGAAAAGGATTAGGAATTATGACTGAGAACATAGAGAAGCAGGCTAAAACAGCTGTCCCATATATGTTATGTCCCATATACCAAGGCTGATGGGGAATAATATGACTGCAGTGTTTAAAGATAAAAGCAAAGGGAGGCAGATTTGTTTATTCAATAAATATTTCCAATATAAGGAAAACAGGTATGGAATACATAGCCTAAAAATAATAATATTTATGGAAACTTGATCCAATTATTTAGAAAGAACCTTCACAACAAGAATGGAGTGCAAGCATCTGCTAAGATTTCCCCATTCTCCTTTCAGCCTGTAGGGTGGAGTCAGGCAGTTGCAGGTGCCCTCTGTCTTTTGAGAGCAAAGTCCTTTCTCTTGGGAATAATTCCAGTTACAAGTCCTGTATTTAAGAGTAAACTGTCATCCACAATTTGTGAAGCACCTACAGGCTGGGAAGCAGGAGAATTGCCCCACTGTACTCTATTGTGTGGGTATCTGTTGTGTCAAAAGGTCCTTGGAAAGGCAGACACCCTTTTGTCCTGTCTGCTTAACACAGCTCTTGTCATTAAAGCACCCATCAGCATTCCACTTGATTCATGTGACTGTCGTTGATCCCCATCGTTTGGTCCCAAATCTTGCACTGTTAGTGGTGTCTGTTACTTCAAAGGCTCTTGTTTTTTTTCCCTGCATTCAGGATCAATGGCTTAGCATTCATTCCTCTTAAGGTTTCTGTATATATTCCCTATGCTCTTTGTTGCAGAACTGTTAGCAGGGGTTTAGTCTTTGAAAAGGCTGAAAAGGAACTACCAAAGTAGGTATCATGACACTTCTGTGATAGTTTACTGCAAGAATTATTTTACCATTTTTGAACTTCCAGCCATCATTATGTACTGACAAAATGTTTCATTGCTGATAAGAAACGCTGAAAAAGTGGAGTAAGTGAAACTCTTTGAGAGGGTCATTTTCTTACATAACTTGGATGCTTTGGACGTGGCAGCAACGTTGGAGTATTTCCATCCTAGCTGCGGATGTCAAGTGCATACCACCTAGAAATGAAAATTTGCCTGGTCTTCATCTTGTGACTTGAAGGGTGGAAGTCTTTATGCTTTAAATCTTTCACTTGATCTAGTAAACTTTTTGTTGAAGTGCTTACTCCATCTACCATTCCTCTGTGATACTGTTCATGGCCAGCAATGCCCCAGTAACAGCTTTGGTCATCCATGACAGGAGCCAGGTTGGATTTTAATTTTACTTCCTTCTTGTTAAATCACAGTTCTGTGGAATTGCCTGATTCACTGTTACCTGCTACTGCTATTCTAACTCAGTTTTCTTTATTAGGTGTTCAAAAACTTTTCATGCTGGCACAATTTATGAGTTAATGGATGTCCATGAAAGGTCTTTTTAATAAAAACCCAAAAACCAAGAAAGTGGAATCGGCCAACTTTAGCTCTTAAGTCTAGTGAAGGATGATTAAATTCTCGGTTGATATTTTGGGAGTCTTTTCAGTGATGTGCTTAATTCTTTTGTTTCCAAAAGCAAAAAGTGTGATAATTCATTGGTACCATAAAAAGTTGGAAACAGCAGGTGGAAGCAAGCATGGCCATGCTCACTGTAATCTAGTGAAGGCAGCTTTGGTACTCAGTTTTCCTTCTTCTTCCCAGTATTTGAACCTTCTGAAATCTACATAATCATACCCAAAATAAAGGGATGGGGATGGGTATAGCCATACCAGTGTGGGTATGAAGCAAAGGATAAGACATCCATCAGAAATTGTTAGTGAGTAGCTCTTGAGATCTGTTCCTCTTTTGCCAGGCTCTTCTGTTTGTCCAGGCACATGTGTGCATGGGCAGGGAAGCTCTCCAGTCACAGCATTATCATCTGAGCACTGGTGAAGCTTCAGCATTAGGCACTAAAAGGCCTTCTGTGTGGAAAAATTTAGGATGATGTGTTGTTCAGGGCTATCTGTGACAACAATATTGTCTGGGTCCTAGTATTTGTTCTTGACACTTAATACCAGGCAGTTTTTCCTGGAAGTTTCTTCCAACTAAAGAAGTGTTCGTTCCTGGGATCCTGTAAGCTAATCCTGATGGAGTCAATGGCTCTGAATCTTGAGCTCTAATTTCTGTGGGAATTTTTTTGGGGTATCCCTTGAACCCAGTTCATTATTAGTATTGGTTTTATCTGCTAGAAAGGGGAAATACAAACCCAGTGTGCTTCCCACAACATTTCCTGCTGTCCTGCTCCTGATGACGGCACGGGAAAGGAGAAACTGCCCCATCCACGCATCCTGGACATTTTTATGATACTATGTAATATCTTCTAGTTAAATTGAGTTCGAATTCCTTGATTCCTGGGGGAGAGGCTTGTATGCATGGATCCAATTACACTTTGTTTTGTGTGACCCATTCTCCACCTCTGGAGATCAGGTTCTGGAGTCAGGATTAGTGAATGGTTGTTTCTTCTGCCTCCATCAGGAGAGGCAGAGGTGGGAGTGGGGGAGTTAAGCAACATGGCTGGCCAGGATAGCCTCGGCTCACCCAGTGGGGTTTGCACATCTTGGGAGTGGAATAGATGAGCATTTCAGCTTTCTGAAAGAATCTCAGTTACTGAAGGTAAGTAGATGTTTCGCTTATTCTAGTAAACATTTTGTTTAATTACTTAACTCTTAATTCATTGTAATTAAATAGTCTTATCGGTAATTTAAACAGCATCAGTTTACTAATACTTTAGAATTAATCAGTAGTCAGAACTGTAAATAACAAGGCACTGCAAATTCCCAGTGTGTGTTGCCATGAAACAAGGTCTCTGCTTCCGTTGCTTGCTGTCGTCAAGGGCTGTTCTGTATTTCAGGCACTTGAGTGAAACCAAACACAGCATGAAGAAGACTCTACTTATGGAATTGCAAACTATATTGGAAAGATAGATTATTTCAAATTTCATTTATAAGATTCTATATCTCCTTTAGCATTTAAAAATTAGAATAATTAAATGTAATAATCTCTGAGCATGCATTGGCTGAATTAATTGTAGAACTGAGCTCAGTCCTGTCTATGACTCTTGATTTGTTCTGTATGAGACAGGATATTTTTGGACACTTGAAGAACTTGCACCTCCTGCCTGATAGTTTAGGGTGAATTCACCCTAAACTAGGGTGAGGTAGAGAGATGTTATTTTGAGGAATACAAGTATTACAAACTCCTTCCAGAAATTTGTGTCCACTTGTTGGCTATCTTATGAGCAAGAGGTTGGTGTTGGAAGAGATGAATTCTGTCTTTCATGGCTCCACATGTGATGGGAGGAAAAGTACCTTCTGCTCACAGTTACTGTCCTGTGTCCTTAAGCTTTTTAAATGTTATGCAAGCCAGTACAGTAACAGAAAGAAAAAGAGACAAACACTTAGTGTATTGTGCTTGCTGTTAGTAAGTATAATTTTTAGATGTTTTTGAATACTTCGATTAATTTAAAGTATTTTGATAAAAAAGGCTTCAGGCAGAGATGGACAAAGGAATGCAGGTTACTGTAACTTGTGGTATCAATACTCTTAATTATTTGCAATTTTGGGTGGCATAATCCAGTACTTATCTCTAAAAGGTTTGAATCAGAGGGAAATATGAATGGTAGAAATCCATTTGATGCCAGTAGAGGGAAGAGAGGAACACACCTCTTCTGCTCAGCCTTCCCTCCAGGAAAGCTGCACTTCTCCTTTAGCAGCTTTATCCCATCTGTTTGCCAATAAAGCAGACTGGCAGTTGTTCTTAGGTTGAAGAAAGGGTCCTGGTGTCAAGAGAAATCTTTGGTGTATATATTTGCTTTAATTATTTCTTACGTTCAGCTGCATGTACAGCTTCTGTGATGAGTTCCAGGATCGAGCTACTGGTGCAGGCTTGTTTAAGCATTCATGCTCCTGTGCCTGAACTGAACCTAGTCAAAACTCCTTGCTCTGTTTTTGGATTTTAAACAGACACCTTCAGAACCATTGAAATTTTTTTGTCAGCATCTACCAGCTAGATCAAAAATGTAGGAAGTCAGAAGGAGAAAATTACTAGCTTTACTCTAAAAGATTGGATTTGGATTTGAAACAATGTGAGTAGTTGAATTGCAAGAAGACATTTAAATGCCTACTGGGATTTTGCCCAGTTTTAAGTAAAAATAATAACTGACTGGTGTGCTGGCTTGCCCGAGGGTTTTACAGCTCTAGCAGCACAGTTGGTTTAGGGCTGCTTTGTGTTTGGATACATGAAAATACAGCCTCTTGTGTGGCTGCAGACTAGACATCACTCATGAGAGAAGCAGCTTTTGGTATATGCATGGGTTGTGTTTGAGCAGGGCTGCTGGAAACCGGAGGGAGGAATAAATAAACATTTTGTTAGTCTGTTAGTTTGCTATCGACAGCACAAGCTATATGGATAATTGCTGTGCAAAAGGCATTTCAAGTTAATTCCACCAGGGAGACTCCAGAAATAAACTCAGTGGTAGCGGCTTTGAAAGTCACTTGTGGCAGCTTTGAGTCCAAAAATAAACGCTGCACCCACGGCTCGTAAAACTGAAGGAGCTGGGTATCGTCCTCTGTCCCCAGCTGTGAAGAGGGAGGACCTTGCACCATCTAGAGGAAAAAAAACGATAGTCAAAGGGTTAGAAAAGGGACTGGGGTAAAAACCTGACAAAGTCTTGTTTCCTGTGTTAGTTTTAAAACATGGCACGGTAGATATTGGCAAATTCTAAAGTTATTTTTGCACTTTTGTCACATTACATGAGGAAGAAAGGATCAGTAGTGCCTGAAGAGGTGGTGGAAGTTGTCAAGAAGAAATGGACGTTTTATGGAACAACTAGCCTCATCTGTATTTTCAAATACATCAATATTTTATTGTGTATCTGCATTAATTTATTCACTAATCTCCTAATTATTTATAGTGGAATGGGAAAAAAGACTCTCCCAAGGAATTCTAGCTTTAGAACTACTTATGACCCTTGTGTTTGTTTGAATTGGGCCGGGAGGCTCTGTCAGAGGCAGTCAGTGTTGGGCTGCTGTAGAGGTACATGGGGTGATTTGATCACTTACTGAAAGCCTTACTTTTGTGTGCTTCAGGAAGTTATTTAGAGAAATTGCCTGTTCTTGTGTAACTGAGTTTTCTGTAGAATAAGTTAGTGCTGAGACTTAATCCAAAGGCTGCTTCGAGTGCCTGGACTGTCCATCTGTCCAAAAATATTCATGGACAGAAACTCACCAGCAAGCTCTGAGGCCACTTCAGAGCCAGCCCTCATCTGGGTGGGCACCTAAACTAGTCTGGGATTCTTCAGTGAATAGAATATGGCACTTAGGTCTGGGAGTTGTGTCCTGGAAGGCAGCTGGCACTGGAGTGGGGCAGACAGGTCAGGTCCTGGCTGTGAAATGGAGGTGATGCTTGGCCGGGCTTGGAGGGCTTAGAGGTTGGTTGGGTATTTGTCTATAGTTCAGTCTTGGATTTTACTTTGAAAGGTAAGTGCTTTACTTACCCATAGGTATTAAGTTCTACTTTATTTCACGGGAAACAAAGCAGAAGCTCAATTGCAAGAACAGAGTTTTGATTGAGATTTCTTTCCCTGTAAAGTACAGCTTACCTTCATATTGAACAATGGTAGTTTAAAGGAAAACTATGATTGTCTCTTTTAGACCTAAAAAGTCTGAATTTTCTTCCCCAACAATAGCCTTGTATGTGGACACTGGAGAGTAGATTCCAGGTTATTGAAAACTAAATGTAAAAACAAACCTGGCCTATTTGTAAAATAAGTGATCCCCTCTAGTGTCTGAACATGCAGATGCCTGTGTTCCACTCTCAGATCCATCCCTGGTTTATTTTTGACCTTTTAGGGAATACTTATATTCTAGTTTCAAAGTTGAAATTCCAAAATTCATTTTGTGCAGGTTCGAGGTGATTTTTTTCTGTGTGTTTTTACTTTATTCTGAAACCCTACATTCCAGGAAAAAGCTGTCTAAAGGCTGTGCTTCAGCGTAGGTGAGTTACAAGTCCAGTGTGTAAAAACTGGATGACTAAATTGTTTACTTTGTGCTCTAGATTTACTTTTCGTGGTATCTGTAGGTCATCACTGCTGTTTCAGAGTTTATATTGGCGTCTTGGCTTTCAGGAATTGTTTTCCATTGATAAAATAAGCATCTAAAAATCCGAAGAGCGGGAGGAGGGTTTGCTTTTTGCTGCAAACCCCGATGACCCTCATCAGGGGATCGGCTTTAGGAAAAGCAGCTGAACAGTGCTACTGTGAAAGTGGATTCCTCTTGATTTTCGAGCTTTTATTACTTTGTGCAGTCGCTTGTGGCTCACGTAAACTCTGCCCCTGCCTTCCTTGTCAGGCCCTGGCCGTTCGCAGAGGCCACGGGAATAGGCAGAGTGAGGAGCAGTCGGTCTGTCCCCCCTGTGGAGCGCTAATCCCCGTTCTGCAGACGAGCGCTCACCTTGGGCAGCTTAACGATCTATTTCTGTGTTTCCGAGTTAATGCCGCGCTGAGCCGGATCAGCCGTGCCGTGTGCTGGGAACAATGCATGGAGAGCCGGGCGTGTGCGGGGCTCCTGGGCTCGCGTGTACCCTGCCAGGCGGGGTGGGTCCCCTGGCCGGCGGTGGGCTGCGGGAAAGCACGGAGCTTCCCGGCTGGAACAACGTGCTGCCCTGAGGAAATGCCACCTGGCAGATTCTGTAAATAGGGAGCCGTGGAGCTGTGCTGTGTCACCCTCGGTGTGGGCGCAGGTGCCCCAGGGAGGCAGCCAGGGTGTCATACGTGCAGATTAGCTGTGCTCAGCGCCGGTGCAGCTCAGTGGCACGGAGAAGTGTGCCTTGGGGACACAGGCAAGCTGGGCTGATCTCCCTTGTGTGCTCCGTGCTGGTGAAGAGCTGCAGGACTGCATTCTGATTGCCGTGCAGCTCTCCTAGAGCTGGGAGCCTCTCGGGAGCCTGGGGAGCACATAACCCAGAGCCCTGCTTACCTGGGACCCATTCTGAGGTCCCAGTGCATCAGGCCCTGGGGTTGGTGTGACAGTCGCCTGTCAGGAGAGAAGTCAGGAGCTGAATTTGAATCCCAGTTTATCTCTACAGTTCTGTGCTGTGCAGGGGAACTTTTAAAACTTGGTTCTTCAAGCCAGAAGGGCAGGGTTTGCTGGAAGGAAACACTGCATCCCATTTTAAGCACAAAAAATGGGATGTGAAAGAAGAGCATGGTGTGCATGATCTCTCAACTAGCTCTACTCTCTCTTTTTAACTCCTCATGTTGTATTCGAAAGTCTCCTGTTAGCACACTTGGTCTGGTGCACAGTAGAGTTTAGATATGGCAAAGTTAATGAGAAACAATATTCGTTCAAACCTTTTTTTTCAAATTTTGAACATCTCTTCAGAAGTCTAACCTGTGGCGTCATCCCTAAATATCATGGAAAGAGCATTGGAAAGTTTAGGGGAGTTGTTTATTTATCCTTGTTTGTCATGCCTTGAGCAGCACTATTATAAACTATAGGGCTTGACTGTATTGCTCAGCCACCTGGAGAAACATAAAGTTGGAAGTAATACTTTTTTTTCAGAATGTTAATTCTGTAATGTTTTCAAAGAAATTGGAGAGGGTGGAACATTCTCAGGAAGCAGGGCACAGTAGGAAATTAAAATCCAGATTCACTGACCTTTTTATCTAAGAGCTTCTCGTGGAATTAATCCAGCTTTGAGCTAAATTAATTTTTTCTGAAGGATTTCCTTTCCGTACATGCACAGCTGTTTGGCTTTTCTCTCCTGACCCAAGTGCAGTGCAGGGCAGAGGCTCTCCCTGCCGTGCTGGAGGCATCGCAGCGATAGCAGAGTGGGACAGAACGCTGTGGTGGCTGGGACACATGGGCAGGGACAGAGCAGATCGCTGGTGTGCTCAGCTGCTTGGGTCTGGCTCCTGCTCGAGGTCTGTGCTGCATTAACGATGAAGGCAGTGGGCAGAAGGTGTCAGGCCACGCTCCCTTCACCACGAGACCGTAGCAGTTCATTTCCATCTCTGGGCCTCAGTTTCCCATCTTAGTGCCAATAACAATGTTAGTGTGCTCTCTCTGAAGTGTTTGGAGAGGTCTTCTGTGGATGGCATTAGAGCCAGGCAGTGGTAAACACTCTTTTCTTCAGTTAAAAAAAATCCTCTAAACTGATCTCTGTTAAGAGAGAAGTGGTTCTGTCTCAGTCTTGTGTGGGCGTCTGCTATTAGCCGTCATGAGATTATTTAAATAAGTCTGGATTTGGGTGTGCAGCTCAAGTAGGAAAGACTGTTTTGTTACAAATACTCCACTGAGGCAATTCCCACATTCCAGCCAAGCCTTTCAGATCAGTAAGATGTGTTGTCATTTTACTTGCAATAAGTAAATTCAGCATATTAATACCGAAGTTAAACTTTTTTTTTATTAGATTTTCCAGTTGGCACACTGAGAAATTGAAAATCACTGCAAAAGCTCTCATGTCATGCCCAAGTGTTTGTGCTTGCAGAGAAGGGGGGCCAGCCGTGCACTTACTGTGTGCTGGGCCACGTGCTCCCTGCTGCAGTTCCTCTGTTGCTGTGTGTCCGTCCACGTCAGCACTGCTGCTTGAAGGAGACTTCTCTGAAACTTTCAGCATAACCAGGCTCAGGGGATATTTAAAATAACTGTGATAGGAAAGCTTTGGATGAAGAGTCACTTTGACACTGAGTTTCCCTTTGTCGCTGTCACTGCTGTAGCTCACTCAGTTTGTCCATTTGGGGTTTTGGGATGGTGTTTTTTCCCTTTCATTTTTTGCTTTTTTGTCCCCCAAGTTTATCTGAAATACCTGCTGCAGCACTGTGACTTCCTGCTGCTCTGAACTCCAGCTCTTTCCTTCCTCTAACTTGACCTCAGTGCAGTTCTTGAGCAACAAGAGTCTTGATTTTTCTTTCATGAGCTGCTCACATCCTTACCTGCAGACTCACAGAACCATTAGTTGGAGAGGTACCTCTGGAGTTGTTGGTCATTTGGCCACCTCTGATGTGAAGGAGGACTTGGATCCTTTGTAGCTTTGTCCAGCTGAGTCCAGGACCTCTAACACCTACTAACCTGGCAGTGAAATTGTGTTTGGGATTTTTACCATTGAGTGACATGAGTATTTCTGAGGAAGCTTTCCTTGCTGGTTTCACTGCCTAGATAATGAGGATTATATCCAGTGCTCAGGAAAGACTGCTGTACAGAGAGGGTCTCAATTTAGCTGAGTGAGCAGTGCTCTGTATTGTTGGCATGGTGAGAAGAGAGCTGCCAAGTTCCTCTGCTTCAGTGTGTGCAGGTTTTCTCTCCCGATTGACAAAAGGTGGAACAGTTCTGCTCTGGGTTTGATCCTGCCATGCAGCTGTATGGCAGTGTGTGATCCATCCAGCTCATGTAAAGCAAAGGAACCCCATCCCTTCTCCTTTTAGTCAATTTTTGCAGTTGGGGAAGTACGTGCAGTAGGAAAAGGTGCTTTGATGGCTGTTGGGTTGAAGGGGAACTTTGTTTCTAAACACTAGGGAAGTTTGTGTTCACCAGTGTGGTTATCGAAACACCAACACTGAATGTTCATGAACCCCTTGGTGAGAAACTCACTGAGAGTCTCTAAACTCTTAAATTAGTTGCCTTGTGCCCTACTTAGTTTGAATGGATAGAGCTCATCTGTCATCTTCACTATTTTTTTCTCCCCTACAGTTAAAAATCCCAAAATCGTATGTTTGCTGCTGCCACTTTAGAGATTCTTTTGCCTTTTGATTTTTTTGCAATGAACCTGTTATTTCAAGCTAGTACACTGAGTTCTGGGTAGAGAATTTGTACTTGACTTTGTGGCAGCCTAAGTGAGATTCTGCACAGACACTAAGCTTATGGCAGCAAGTGCTGCTCACATAGTGAGTTTTTCTCACTGTAAATGGTCACCTCTTACACAATGATTTAATATATATGCTGCTTAGATTAATATTCTCTTGAAAACTAAGGAAGAGCCATAAGATGCATGTGGAGATGGTATGTTCTTACTTTGAGTTCAAAATGTATTTCGTATTTGCAGATTCCTAAATTTTATTGAATTCACATTTTACCTGAACTCAGTAAAACTTCTGTTGTTTATGGCTGCCTTCTGAGTGATTTCATTTTATACCTTATAAAACTTGTTAATATTTTGGCCTGGACTATGGTGCTGTTGTGTTAGGGTGCAGTTATGCAGTCAAGGTGTGTTTTGTTGGTAGCAAATCCAGTCTAATTCTTCCATAAAATCATTAAAGTCTCTCTAGAAGCAGGAGGAAATTGTCCCAAGAGGATTTTTTCAGCTATGATAGCCACACTTAGCTTGTTTTAGCTTGAGTTCATCTTTGACCAGCTTTAGATAATTACTCTGCTAATAGTTGTCCTGCTTAATTTGTTGGGTTTCTCTTGCTTTTTTGTATCCTATTACTTTTAATATTGGAGAGAGAGCAATTTTACTTCTGAGCTAAACGAGCAGAGGTCTTTTTGTCTGGACTTGTTTTTCTTTTTATTTCCATGTGTCAAGAAGTTCAGTTTTATAAAGTAACCTTTGATTCTAATTGATTTATCTTATGTAAGGAGCAGCTTTGACCTCTCCCAGATTGCTGAGAGATGTGATCTGAGGTGACTGTGTTACAAAGCATCAGGAATCTCCAAATTGCACTTTGTCACATCATTATAGAAAACAAAAATTGCTTTTTAGCAAAATGTTCAGCTGAATCCAGGATTCTGGGCTCTGACTGCACTTGGAAAGTTATTTTCTGAAGAGAGGAATGTGTGCTATTTTTATTTTATTACTTTCATATACATTTGCATTTCCCAGCAACATCAAGAAGCCCAGCCAAAATGGTCAGTTACCTCTGAAATGGTTTTTATGAAAGACAGTGTGTCCTTTGCTCATCCCAGATCCTGAAAAGGGAGAGTATTCAGCACCTGTAGGACCTGAAACATGGGAGTGCCGCCAGCCCGGTCTGCCCGCGGGGCTCCGGCAGCTTCTCCCTCCCCCAGGAGAACGCCTGAATCATCTCGATGAAATGTAGAGATTATCAGACTGAATTCCCCTTTCACACCTGCATTTAGTCTGCAGCCCAGTGCCTGGAACAGATGCTGTCTCTGTTAGAGGGTTTGGTATTTCGGCGTGGCCATGGTGTTTCCTATGGAAAGCCCAGGGAGTGGGGTTAGGTGGTTGCTACCCTGAGCTGGCCTTGCTGATACAAGTCTGTGTGTCTGTGACACTGCAGCAGGAGACCCCAGCCCAGCAGGGTGCTCCCAGCAGCTCATTCCCGGGGTCCTGCAACCCTGCTGCTGAGCCAGGGATGGAGAGGGGCTCAACAAAGCTGTGGGGAGCTGCCTGTGGTGGGGAGGGCTCAGCTGGGGTCTCTGGCTCTGCCTCCTGAGCAGAGCCCTGCTGACCTGCTGAGGAGTCTTGGTCACTGGTTTGGCTTTTAGCAGAAACTCCAAGCAAAAAAATCTTTGTGGGAGGAATAGAATCACTCAAGGCCTGTCCTCTGTAACACTGGTGAGGAGGGTCTGGGGTGTGATGTCAGGGTTGCCACAGTTTGAGGTGTTGCGGGGTCAGAGCTGAGAGAGCCTGACCAGGGGCCCAGCCCTTGGAGCCAGTCAGGCTTAGGGACAGCCCAGGGGTGCAGAGCCCCCTGAGGAGGGACAGAGCCCTGCAGACCTTTAGCCTTACAGGCCTCATAATGCAAACTGAAAAGGAGCTGCTGGAGTTTGGGGGTGCTGGAGTGAGGGTAGCTCTGTGTCCCCTTTGTATTTCCATCCTGGCCTTTGTGCCTCCTTCTTTTTATCCTTCGGTCTCTCTTTGCGTCAGTGCATATTTGAGGTGTAAAAAACAACAAGCAATTCCGTGGCTTTGGTTTAGAAGAGGCGCAGATGTTGGCTCATCTGTGGCCCTGTGAAAATACGCCAGTGTTCTTGCAGAAATCTGTGGGAGACTTGCTTGTGGGTGGGGATTTTTCATTCTGTTTGTTTCTCCTCCGTGTTGCAGAAGGTCAGTGCAGCACCAGCTCCCTCCTTTATCTCTGTTGCTTGGCTGGTGGCTGAGACAGAGCTTTGTAGACTCAGAAAGCATAGCAGCATTTAGAAAGTTTACTGAAAATTACTGTGAAATGGTGCCTAGTCATAGAGGCTATGTCAGTTTATGAAAGAAGCTGATGTGGGATGCTTAAAATCATCTAGCTTGTCATTTTTGGCTCTTGTTAAAACCTGCAGAGTTGTTACAGCCAGGATGTATTAAAAATACACATGGGACAAGGTTGATGTAGCCTGACAGTATCATTTCTTACTAGAGTAATTAATACAGCTGAGAAAAAGCAGTATTTACCCAAGACTTTACCTCTGTCATGCTTTAAGCCCATATTTATCTAAAAAGATCCAACTTTGTCTGCCTGGAAACCTTGCTTATTTTGTAACAGACTTGCTTAAAATGGTTTATTTGAGGAAAGTCTGTATGCTGGATGTATGCAAAAATAATCTGTAACACATAGAAAAAAGGGTATCATCTCTTCTGCTGGCGTAGATTTCTCCTGGCATTAGGAATCTCTGCAGTTAATAAAAAAAAAAATCCTACTTTTCCAGAATGAGTTTGCCTTATAAAGGAGTTCATGGTTTTATTTAATATGCAGAGTGATGCTGTTGGTGCAATTTGATACGTGGTGTCATTGGGCAACTGAAGAGAGAAATATGGTTTGCCCATAGAGCAAGGCTCATAATTTTTGTCACAATAGAGCAGAAATTCATTGGTTTTAGTTTTTTTACTGTCCTTCATGACTTAAGCCTTGGAAAGACAGACCTTGCAGTATTGGTAGCAAAGCAACCTGTACTGCAAGATGTGGTCAGGCAAGGGCATACAATTAACAAGTTCATAAGCACTGGACCAACTGGGTTTTCTTTTTGAGGAAAGAAGATAAGTAAACTGGAACTTATATTTTCTTTGTAGGTGAAGTCTGTGATTAATCTGCTGTTTGCTGCCTACACAGGGGACGTGTCTGCACTCCGGAGGTAAAAATCAGCGGGGGTTTGGGAATAGGAATGCTGCTTGTTTTGTTCCTGCTGCTGTTTGTTTAGAAACATGCACATGCCTTGTGTCTGTGTTGGGGACATTGAGCTGCATGAGCTAGAGATTGAATATGTTCACCCAAAACCCAACCATCAAAAAAGTACCCCCACACTATCATGAATCCCATTGTGTTCCATTTCTCTGGATCACAGTAAAATAATTTCTTTATTACCATTTTTTAACAGCAATGGCAGAAAATCCTCTCTGTACTCTCACCTACTTTAATATTCAACTCTGAAAGTGCCACAAAAATTCAGGCTGGAAAATGTACATTGTTATTGGACAGGTTATGACATCTAGCTTTGCTTTTTAAATCTTGAAGGGAATCTGGCAAAATTTAAACTCATTATGGTAGGAGACAAAATAAACATTAATTTGGCTAGAATATATCTAAATATAGTCAGTGGGTGGGAAAATGTGTATAGTTCAACTCTGCTGTCCCAGGGCACCATTGTGTGAAGCAAGAACTCTCCCAATCCCTTAATGCTGCTCAGGATTTTCAGACTTGGGAGACTTCCTGGGATTTTCTCACCTGATATAAATTTACTTTGCCTTATGTGGCTTAGCTTGTCCGTGTACGAACTTTAAATCAGGTGTTTCGACTGTTATGTTTCCTGCAAAGATGTTTAATTTTTCTTGGTGACAACTAAAGAGCAGAAAGAAAAAGCAGTAACCTGGTTTTTAAAGCTAAAGCCCCTTTCATTACCAGCAAAGATACAATGTGCTCATGGTGCTGCTGATGTCCTCTTGTGGCAGAGCCATACTGTTCCATGCTAGTTTTGTACCGTGCTTGAATTCTGCAAGACTGGCGTCTGCAATCTCTTTAATTTTATTTTGTTTTCAAGGTTTGCTCTGTCAGGAATGGATATGGAGCAACGAGACTATGACTCACGGACAGCCCTGCATGTGGCGGCTGCAGAAGGTACTGTCTCCTCACACAGCATTTGCTGTCTGGCTGTCTGTCAGTGGGAGGGGGCCAGCTTGCTTTAGAACATCTTTGCTGTCTCTGTGCATCTGCTTTTGTCTGTACATACATGGATATATAGAAGTACATGCACTCACAAAACTGCTTTTCCTGTAGGACATGTGGATGTTGTGAAGTTTCTGCTGGAAGCGTGCAAAGTGAATCCTTTCCCCAAAGACAGGTGAGTGTTTTTATTGCTGGTTTGGAGGAAAGATGCTCCAGTAGTCCCCACGAGGAGAGGTGCCTGTCAACTAAGAGTGGAATGTATTGAGCCAATCCACTGAAGCAGGGAGAATGGGGTCCTAATGGTTCTCTGTAGGTTCTGCAGACTGAGCAGGAATAAAAAATGAACCACTAAACCCATTATTTGAAAGGTTATGCTCAGCTTAATGAAGTAGTTCCACAGTTACTGAACTGAGTGTGGTCTGCATGCTGAACTAGTAGTGCAGTATGTAAAGAGCTAGATTTGTGGTGCTTTTTGGCTCTGTGCTTAACGTGCTGATCTTAAAAATACTGTGCTGCTTTTTGTAGGTGGAATAACACTCCTATGGATGAAGCTTTACATTTCGGACACCATGATGTTTTTAAAATTCTTCAAGAATATCAGGTCCAATACACGCCATCAGAGGATAACAATGATGGGAAGGAGAACCGAACGGTTCATAAAAATCTGGATGGCTTACTATAATCATCTTCAGCTAGATCCTAAGAATCAAATCACTTACCTATTTAATTGTGGTATGCATAAGTAATGAAGAGCGTGTGTGTTTCTATCTGATAGTGGTATATATTTTACAGAAGTCTCTGTTACTTCAGTGTTACGTTACAGGAGTTTCTATACGCACAGGACAAATCCAATCTCTTCAAAAGAAACAAAACCAACTAAGAGTCTCCCTCCATAATGTGAGCAATATTACCTCATGCTGCATATAATTGATGTACAAAAATATTTAGCTGTTGTTGGCTTTACTGTGCACTACTTAATTTATTTTTGTGTTCTGTGTGAACTCTAGTCTGTGGTCAGGAACTTTTCTGCTGAATTTTTGTTTCTTTAGCCCTCTGTTTCCAGTATGGCCAGGATGAGCCAGAGTACTGTCAGGTATGAACGTCGGTGAGGTTTTTTGAAAGCTGAGGGTGCTGATGTAGATTTAGGCTGGGTGTGTTAAGTAAGGATCTGCACTTATCTTTGGGAAAAAATAAGAGAAAAGAATTCCACACGACCTTGTTTACATACTATAAATATCACAGAGTATATAGGTGACACTTGTCAATGGTCTTAGAGATAGTCTTGTCAGGGAATGTGTTTTAAGGTTTGTTTGACCAAATGGTGTAGGGGAATGTGACTTGTAGCACCGGTGTGTAGTGGGATTTTCGTTTTGGGAGCGTTTCTCTCTGTTCCCTTTGTCTTGCCTCCCTCCTCTCTCTCCATGTTCAGCTGCTAAAGTACTTCCCTGTGGCTAGGGAATGTGGGTGCTTCCACTCCGTGCAGGTGTTCCTTGCAGGTATATTTGCACTACAGCAGAACCCCAGGGGGGGCTGACAGGTGCTGCTCCTGGTGGCTGCACCAGGAGCCAGCGAGGGCAATGGAAGTGCTGGAAAGGCAAAGAACTAAACCAAATACTACACGTTAATCTGAGCTCATTTAGGCTTGTAGTGAGGAACACAGATGGAGTGAAACAGCTTTAAGGAGCATAGAGCCAATCAAAACAGGAGCAGAGCAGGAGATAAGCCAGGTTTTTGGGTATGTTCTCTTCTTGCACTGCCACCAACCAGGGAGCAGGATGTTGCATCACTGGGATTCCCCTGGTGTAGGACAGGAGTTCAGCACCAGGAGCACAAGTAAGTAAATGCCTTTTGTGGTGAACAGTGGAATTCATTGTCTTGCCACTGAAGCCACCGTGGCACGTGCCCTGTCGTGGGAAATGTAGATGCAGGTATTTGTAGTTCACAGAACTCTGAAATTGCCACAGCTCCCTGTCCCATGTGCAATTGCTTCTGCAAGTACTGTGGCATAAAACCTCAGAAGTGAGCAGTCACTAAAGATATTCACAAAACACTACAGTTGTTGGATGTAGGCAAGAACTTTCAGCACAAGAGTTTAAGGCAGGTATCATTTAGCACATGGAAAAGGAGATTGTGCTTGAGAATTGTGTATATGGTGGTTTTCACCCTAGCATGTAGTGTACAAGTCATTAATAGATCTCAAGAGTTCAAATTTTCTGCGTTTTGGCACCAAAATCCTTCTGAAATAATGCCCAAATTCTTCCTAGAATGGCCCAAGCACTTTAAAAAGATGATCTGAACCACATTACTCTCCTTTAGCAATGAGTACACTAAGGCTTGGAGAGAAGTAACTTCTCCAGAGCGACCCAGCAGGTCAGTAGAGTTGAGAATAAATCCTTTCAAGTTCCTGTACAGTCTCTCGTCGCAATGCCATACTGCCTCCCTGCAGGGAGGACAAGCCACATGGAAAAGTGCTTGGTACTCATCACAAGCAGTGACTGTCTTCATGATGATGAGATCTTGGAAGAGTCTGAAAGTCTAAAGCCCTCAAATAGCATCTCGAAGCTGGCTGGCATGGTTATCAAACACTTTTTCTCAAGAATCCTACTGTTCTTAAGCTGGTGGGGTTTGTTTTTTGGGTTTTCTTTTTGTTCTTCTGAAGATCAGCTATTTTTCTGAAGGCTTTTAACCCATTCTCTTCACACTCTATGTCATGGCCACCCCCCATTGTAACCAAGAACCAAATGAAATGGCCTCTGGCTCTTTGCTGAGCCACACCAGTCACTTGGTAGCACAAGGCCTTGTCTCTGCTGCACTCTGATCTAAATTCCAGCATGTTTTCTCTGGCAACAAATTTATCGGCTTCAGTGTAAAGGAATATTTTCAGATGGATCCTAGTTCAGAATTATGAATTCCAGTGCTAATCTTCCCTATTTTCCCCCTATTGCAATACATCCTATAGCTTCTCAGAAAAATACCTGATTTAGCTTTATTTAACTGACATTGCATTGTTCAAACTGGCATTTTAAACATAGGTATATTATATAGTACACATGATACAAACCAAAACCAAAAGAAGGATTTAACTGAGCTAACGTTGAAGATCATAGCTGTCCCTAAGCTTAATGCTTTCATACCGAGCGCTTTTAGCCGGTCTTAGCTTCAGTGCATTCTTGCTGGTTAGTTTTAGTATTTTCTCATTGTGAGAAGATGGATTATTTTGTAATGTCCAATTCAGCGATGCAGCTACTTAGACATGGCGTTATTTATAAATATATGCAGTACATTGGTTTGGCTGTTTATCATTCATGACACTGACATGTAGATTTTACAGTAAATAGCTTTTGGTTATCTTACCCAACGCTGACTTCCTTATGCTCCAAAGAGGATTCCCCCACTCCTTTGTTTTTATGTCATATATGTTTCTTCTGTATCACAACCTAAAATCATTCAGCTAACTTAATGCTTTGTACTCAGAAATATTGTGGTAGTCTTAGCATTAATTAGCCTATCTTTGTGAACAAACTGTATTGTACCAGATTTCTTTTGCTTCAGAGCTGGACTATCCGTGACTATACTTACTGGCAGTGTACTTCTGGTCATTGTAACTGACTGGGCTGATCTTGACTTTTAGATTCTGTATTGTGGGGACTAGACAGTGATGAATGTATATCTAGCAGTTTCCCATGAATGAATCTAAACTTGAGCTGTACTGGTTCTGAAAATGAAAGTTATTTATTTTAAGAAATAAAATCCAGATAGTGTTGCTTTTTACAGCATAATAAATGGAAATACCAAGATGATGGTGGTGCTGATGGGTTTCTTTGGTTATCTGTGTGACTGCCATTGAAATGAGTCTTCACTTGTGGGGAAGGCTGCCTAGGAAAGAAAACCTACTCTGGTCATTTCCATTGTACAAAGCATACAGGAAACCAGACTGAACTTATCTAATGTAGCCTTTTTCTGATTTTTGTTGGTGTTTATTTTGAAACCTACACTTCCAGAACTGTGTCCTTTCACTGGCTGCTTTTTGTTAATGCCAGAATTCTTCAGTGGATTGGCCAGGTACTCTCAACAGGTCTAGCTTTCTCTTGCCTTACTCCTGCTATCCTTTATCACACCAACACTTTTCCTTTATTATTTATCTGGCTATGCAGTTCTTATAAAAGCCTGACAAGTGTGAGATGAGGGCTTTTGTCACTTACTAGCCCCAGAGAAAAACGATGCAACAGTGGTCCAGCTTGGTAGCCCACAAAGATGAGCCATAGATCAATTACCCTACTAAGGAGTCAGATTAGAAATTCAAGTTCAGTTTATTGAAGTTTGTGTGGGGACAGAAACAAATTAATGAAGTGATACAAGCAGTAATAAAAAACAGTTAACAGCCACCTTCTAAGAACTCTAGTGCGGATGGACCTGCAACAATGCAGAGAATTCAAAGCATCAATACTGCCTTGGTCTTCAGAGCTGTAACTCTTCAGTTGCACAAACAAGTTTAAAATGAGACACAGAATAGTAAAATACTGGCAGACACATCCACTTTAAAGTGGATGTAGTAGCCACAACACAAGAGAGAGAACTGAAGTGGCAACTGACAGTTCCATTTATTTAAAATATATAAAATATATACTTCCACTGAGGAAAAATCACTGCCTCTAGAACTACTGGCTATGGAAGGACAAACCTGTGAATAAGGCCACTGTTTTAAATCTCACAAAACTGAAATGTAAAAGTAATGACATGTGGAACACGAATACAAAGCATAGCTCAAAAAACAAGTAACTTGGTTTCTGTATTAGCAATAGATGCACCTTCAGCTAGTTACAGTAAGATAAAAGCATTAAGTCACCACTTGTGATTTCCTGTAGCACTGTTAATCCCAGTAACCCAGGGCACCAAAAGTCAGTCAGTTTGGCTTTCATTTAAATACATGTGTTACATGCTCTAGGTCCATTAATTTTTCTTTGAAGCTTTTGCAGGGGGCACATCAGTTGGGCACATGACACCAAACTGAACCAGTCCTTTCTTTCCCATAGCAGCAGGTGGGTCTGGAGGGGCCTTGGGAGGTCACCTTGTCCAAACCCCTGCTCACAGCCCCCAGTGGGTGTCCTGCTCCTGTCCCCAGACAGGTGGGATGCAGCATGAGTGCTCTGCAGCCCCTCTGCTCAGCTCTGTGCTAATTAGCAGCCTGCACTAATAGGTACCCTTAGAGGGAGAGACCAGCTCCCTACAACAGCCTTGCCTCTTAACTGTGAGTTGTTAATTATCCTCAAACATCCCGAGAAACAAACCTGTTCCTCCTCGGGTAGAAGCACAGTTTCATCCTTTACTGCAGACTGCATAGCCTGCAGCCATTGCTCTGGCTAAATTTTTTACTAATTCACTTTCCTGTGCCTTACCCCTAATTACAAAACCATTATCAAGGCCTGTAGAATCTTTTAGCTATTCAAATTAACAGTTAAATAAATGCCCTGGCTCATAATGCATGAGAAAACTGAGTTCCATTCTACCTCTTAGAACCTAAATGGGGCCTGTATTAATGCAAAAGATAGGAGTGACCAGATCCTCACCTTGGCAGACTAGCACAGTAAATAAAAAACATACTTCAATGTCTTCTGCACTCTTACAGGAGTAGGTTCTCATTTTGTCTCATGACTGCAGTCTGCAGAGGCTTTAGTCTTGATTACACACCTTGGGCTGCAAGCTCAGCGTGTGTCAATGCAGCTTGAAGGTGGTGTCCTTAGAAATGCTCTTTATGAGAAAGATTGTGCTAAACATCCTACACAAGATTATGCCTTATGAAGGCTGCAAAAAGGAAATGCTGGTAACATTTTGGGCCTCTGCTCTCTCAATGTGCCATGCCCAGAAGAGCTAAGAGCACAACAAACTTCAGCAGCACAGGAATCTGGTGAAACATGTATCTATTGAGTGTTTTCCCTTTCGTGATGCAGACAAAATTTCAAGGTGTAAGCTTTCTGAACAGAACCTCTGCAAAAGAACCAGCTTTTCTTTGAAGCCTTCTGTGTATGGTCAACTGTTTTAAACGTTTAACTAATTCCTTTAAACAATGAATGCATGTTTCTCCCATCACTGTCACTGAGGAGCTCACATTCCCATCCTTCTCTTCCTCCACTCTGGCACAGTATCTTGCTAATTAAACAAAGATAGGAATGTGAGGAGGCTAGTCAGGCTGCTGCTCTTGATATTCCCATTAGCTAAAATTGCTGCTGGACCTTCAGGCTGAGAAACCAAGGAAGTGAAGCATGTCCCCAAGGCACTGACTGCAGCACAAGATGCGTGAAGCGAATGAGCCGTGCTAATGATGCAGGGAAAGCTCAGCCAAAGCTCAGAGCTGAATGTGTGTACACATCTGCAGGGAGAAAAGGAAACCTCCATTACACAGGCCAATTGGGCCCTAGCTGTCAAGTCTTTGCTAACCACAGAGCGTGACTAAGCTCTGCCCCAATCACACCTGATTCACATCTTAGGATTCAACTGCTCAGGGCGGGCAGGGGAGGGAATCACTTAATTTGTTTCTTTTTCTGAAGCACACCCTGCAAGGACAACTCCTGCATCCACAGTACCTCACCAGCATATGCCAGGGCAGCACTTCCCACCTGCTCTCCTGCTCGGGGCCCTCCCCACACAGACCCCACAGGAAGCACTACAGCAATCCTCCTTCCTCCCTTCCCATCTTCCCTCCACCTACAAGGCACACACAGGAAGCTTTGCTCTCCTGTTCTTCACTCCTCTCCCTGCAGACAAGTGGAAAAAACAACTGTTGGCAATCCCAGTCTAACTCTGGATGCCCAGTTTTTCCTATCCATGTGAAGAGACGTGTTCTGAAGTGTTTGCTTAAGTGTCTGAGGTATGTCTGAAGGGGAAAAAATGGGGAAAAGCAAGTTCTGGCTCAGCCCTGCTGCTCCAGGCTGGTTCATGATACGTACCACAGTATCAATCTCTGCCGGGCCCACCATGCGAGACACCTCATCGAACTCCTCGGGAGACATGGGGAGCAGGTTTTCCGGAGACTGGAGCCTGGAAGGGTGGCTGATGGAGAAGAGCAGGGATTAACTGTCACTAAAGGAGGCACAGCTGGGCTACCCTGTCTGGCTCCAAGGCCTGAAGGGCGGCTAAGGAAGCCTCCTGTCAAAAAGACCAGGCTTTGCAAAGCCAGCCTGGCTCTAAAAGGAAACTCAGACTACTCAGGGGTGTACATCCTAACCAAGGAAGTCCAACAAGTCTTTGAGAACATGCTTTCAAGAAATTACTTGTCAGTACAAGTATCTGCAAGTTTCTAGGGTTTTTACCTAAAAATGGAGTTTTGAACACAGGACTGCATTAATGTGTTGTGATCAGATTCTCAAAAAGGAAGGACTTGGCAGGGGCACGTACATCTTAAATACTGTGAAGAGATATGAACTACAGCTAAAACCTCATGATCAGTTCTTAAAAATCCAGGATTTTTGTGGAAACTTACACTTCAGATACAGAGATTAACTCAGTCTTGATGTAGCCGTTTCCCTTGGGACCGTCCAAATCCATTGGCTCTGGTGCTTCAAGGAGATAAAAAGCTTGTGGTTTTTTTTTTTTCCAACAAGTTTACGTCATATTTTCATCTTTATTGTACCAAAAATATAGCCTATGACCCAGATAACGTGCAAGTCTCTCTGTCATGCAGTTTACAGCACTATGGTTAACTTATTCCATTTTTAGTCAGTTTTCCCTTTTCTCCTGTAGAAGATGGCAAAGAAACCCCTCCCCTAACCAGTGATAGTTCAGGCTGTTAGTGGGAACCTACATTCCTGAAACGGCTCACAGGCTCACATGACAGCTGAGTTGGAGGGCCAGCGACAATTAGGGGGTTTCAGTTTTTCATCTGATTAGACCTCATGTAGTGCCTCTTCAAAAACAGACCTTTTCTTAACCTCTAAACATGGGACAGGCTGCCAAGACATTCAGGCCAACTGCTCCCTTCCTTTGCATGTCAAGAAATTGTACAGTGCCCCAGTAGCTTGGGAACAACCAGACAAGCTCAAGGCTAAAGAGCCCCTCATGGCACTCACCCTCCTTAGGCCTGGAGTAGTATTTGCCAAAGGCATTGTCTTTGGGTATGTTTGGGTACAGGAACCGCAGTGGGTTTTCAGGAATGTTTTCGGCTGCCATCACTTTGTAATTGCGGATGATATCGGGGAAAGTCACAGCAGAGAGCTCCTTCTTGGTGTAGGGCTCTACCGAGTGGAACTGGAGCTCTGCAGAGGAGAGAAGCAGCAACTCTTAAAGCTGGTTTCAAAGATTTTACTGAAGGACTCCAGAAAAGCTGCGGCCACTTCCACAAACTCGGAGTTCACATGAGCACGAGGCTTGCCTGAATGACACCTACAGTGCTGCAGTAAAATTTAATGCCTGTCAAAGGGAGCATACTTGTTCTGCGGGGTAGGGAGGCATGGGAGGATAGCACATAGTGATGGTTCTTGGCCTGCTTTGCATTCAGAATGACTGGTGTGACTTGTACATGGAAATTAACTGCAATATTTCATTAACTAATTTAGGTTGTGCTGCCTTTATAACCTTCCTCAAAATTATGTAATTCAAACTCTGCTGCCTATTAGGAAGTTTGATCCAAATACAGCACTTGAGGCTTTTATGAATCATCAAGAGACACAGATAAGCCTCCCTGAATGCTCCAAATGCTATCCAAACCTTCTTTTGCTTAACTTTTGGATGTCTCAGGTATAAAGGCAGCAAAGGGAAAGAAGTCAGACAAGTACATTAAGCAGTTTCTCTTCCATCTGCTGCCCTGATTTGGGCTCATCAAAGTGAAGTGCCAACAGCTGCCCCATTCTGGCAGGGGGGCTGTGTAATTAGTGTGGTAAGGGGAGAGCCCTGATTTGGTACAAGTTATAACTTTTTGCAGCTGCAATGGCTCCAGGCTTCCTTAAGATGAGAAACAAGTCCAACTCACTCTTTCAAAGGAGCAAGCTCTTCATTGGTTCTTTTGGACAAAGGGAGGAAGGAGAACTACTGTGAAAATGAAGTGATGTAAGTAATTTACCTAGGGGGAATGTGGGAAGGAAGGAACAGAAGCTGCATTTGGGTTTGGAAGGAGATGCAGGTATGTGTGTATTACAGGCTGGGAGAGAGCTTAGGGAGGCAGGGAAGACAGTCCAGGCAGTTTTTCCTACCCAACTTCCAGGCCAGAAGCAGAACCTGGGAAGTGCTACTTGTCCTAACCGAAACCTTGATCAGTTCATTGTGTGGCTTGAGGTACCCCAGGTGTATGGTGTGTCCCTGCTATTGCTTGTGCCCTGCTGCTGCTGGGGTGTTGTGCTGGTCCCCAGGCTGGAGGAGAAGGGCATACAGACTTCTTGTACTGATGCAAGTACATCAACAAATGTTCTCTTTGCTGACTTACCGTTCTGAGATCCCTCTACCCAAGTAAAGGTGATTGCTCCCTCCCTGCTGCTTTCACTGAATCTCAGTAAAAACGTTCCTGGGCTCTGGTCCTTCAGCAGAGCACGTTCTCTCTCTTTGCTGATGAAACCCACAATGCAGCTGTAATGTTGGAAAGAAAGAGCTGAGTTACTCCTCAACATAAAAGTTGTTATGGGCTGTGCTGGGCTAGCTAGGAAAACTAAAAAGCTTTCCTCACTTAACGAAGACGAAGTACTGGTGAAAGCCTCACAGAAGGCTTTGTCCTGTGAACAGCTGGCAGCAGGACTGACTGGCTGCAGTCAGGTGGTGATTCATGCCCCGTGGAGCCATGAATCACCACAGCTTCCCTCAGCACTCTCACTTTGGCCTGGGGGCTTACACAAACATCTTTCTGAACATGGAACAAAACAGACTGTCCATTTGGCTGTCAAAGCTGGGCTGTGGGAGCAGAAGGGAAGTTACACGTGTGTAATAGGGTCAGATCACAGCTAGCAGTTAGCTTTAACTTCAAAAGTATGCTAAGTGGTTTCTCCTTTTTGGCTGATGAAACAAACTTTGCTAGCTGCCAGATTACTCTCTTAACAGGTGTGGGGTTTGCTTTGGTGCCTGTGCATGTTTTTTAGAGGAACTGTTAAGCTTGTGTGACTTATTCACTATGCTCAGTAGATGTTATTGCATGGATGAAGAGGCTGGTGTGGTAAATTATAAGAGATTGATTGATCTGAACAGGTACTAGGGAGGGAGTTGTTCAAGTCAATACTAGGGTATAATCCTGGCCAAGCCCCAGGGGTTTGGTTTTGACTGGTGTTTTGCTTTTGGTTTTTTGTTTTGTTTTTTTTTTCCCAGAGGTCAGAACTTCTCTGCTTCTTTTCCCTCAAAATACTCCATCAATAATGAACTTTTGAGTACAATGACTGTCCTTGTGTGCAGTAAGTTAGGGGAAGTGGGTTTTGCACAAAAAATACTAAATAATCATAATTTTGCTTAGAATGTCAGATGCTGTAAGCTGCCCTTTTTTATGGGGTTTGGGGGTTTGATTGGCGAGTTTTGTGTTTTGTTAGGTTTAAATACCACACATTAGGTAACAAATGTGTTCAGTAGTTAATATCCTTTATACCCTGTGTATAAGGGAAGTCTTTTGCCTTCCTATTTCTCAAGTGTGAAGAAAGGCAAGTGTTCTTGAGGCTGTACTACCCTTTTGTATATAAGCTGTTCAAGCCTGTACCAAATCCACATGTAATCCCAGAACTGCCACTCTGCTTCAGTAATGGTGGCAAATATCCCCACTGCACTGCAGCCCCATCAGCAAACAAATGGGGAGGTTTGGGGCAGTGAGACAAGGCTTGAACTACACAGGAATTTGACAGAACTCTTCTGGAGCCAGAGGATAAAAATGTGAAGCCTACTGCTGAATGTAGCAAGACAAAGCAATCCTGCTGCTGTAGATCCTGCAGGATTGTGGGATACTAGGATGCTCCACTGTCAGTGTGCTATTTGATGAGGTTTCATAACATGGCTAAAGCTAAAATACAGGATTGTGACTTTGGATAAGCCTAGTTTGGGCAAAATTACTTCCGAAATCAGAAATCCCAGAATGAAGAGTTTACTAAACCAGTATTAAAGAGCAAATGGAACTGTGTTCCCATCTGGCAGAGTCCCTCTACTTAGTAATACTCAAAAAAATCAGTGAAGACTGCCAGATTCTGCGCCAGCAGTGCAGGCACAGGCGTTCTGAGTCTGGCTGCTGCCACCTCCAGGCAGCTCACAGTAACTCTCTTCGGGCAGGGAGTTTAGTTTTCAAGAGAGATATCACTATGACTTAAACTTTCTTGTGGTTCAGTTTTTCTTGGCTGTGTTCTAGGATGTGGAAAGAACAGACTTACAGTGGGAGCAGAGGCAAAACAGAACACAATCTAACATTCAAAGCCCTGCTCTGTGACTTAAATGGGACAACTCGGTCATCTGATGTTCTTGCTTTTAGCAGTTGCCTCATCAGAGGATTCCTCACTACTACAACTCATTTACTTCAGATTTTTCCAGTTTCAAGTTCCACTTTCTGCACAAACAACCTCCCAACCTGAGGGTGCATCTGCTATCCTAAAAGTGAGGTCTGAGGCAATGACCACATTTTTAACTTCACTCAGGTCTTACCCATCATTCCAGAGACACAGGAGATGTTTCTTAATAAGCTCCAGGATTCCCTCAATCCACAGCCAAAAGGGGAAATTTTTATCATTTATATTTTCCTGAAATTGAAATAGGAAAGGCAGGGATGGGAAGGTAGAGAACAGGGATAATGAGAGATGAGTTTTGTTAAGATGAGTCTCTGTTAAGCAGAGAGGAAAGCAAGGTTTCAATCTTGCCACTGTCTGCTTGTTCTTGTGGTTTTCTCCATTTTTCTTTTTTCCCACCCTCCCCATATTCTCTTACAACCTTTTCTGTCTCTCAATTCTGGAAGGACAGGAACTACTGGTAATGAAGTGTGACTCCTAAGGCAAGAGGCAGTTTGAGAAAAATGCCTGAGCCTCCAGTACCCACCAGTATGTGATCCATCACCTCTCACATGTGGTCTAAGAGCCAATAAAAGGCTTGTGTTCCTGCCTGGGTGCTATCCCTATTAGAGTTGTTGGACATGCAAATCCATTCCATGGGGGTTTCTGACTGGGCTGGCTAGCAGAAGCTTTGGAGACACTTTCTGTTGAGATTTGGTGCTCCATTTCTCATGAGACATCCGTATCAATGAATTTGAGCACATGTAGGTCACCAGAGCCTTGCTCTTCCCCTGGAGTCTGCTCCTGGTTGCTGTGATCCCCTACTAATCTATACCATTTTAGGATCTAAAGCCAAAGAAAATGTGCAGAGTTCTCTTCTCTTGCTGCAGCCAGGATTAGGAAATTCCATGGTGTGGCTTTCTGTCATCATACTGACCCTCTTGGCCACCCTGTGTTACTCCTCACCCTAATCCAATTGCCCCTGGTCTGGGAAATGTCCTTCACTAAAATACAGAAGAACTGTTCATCTTGCTGGTTGTTTTGGTTACATTTTCTGTAATAGTCAAAATGGGGAACTATTCTATTAATAGCAGCTGCATTAATAATACTGAAGGTGCTGTGTTTGAAAGATACTTTTTTTCTTTTCCTATGGAGTTTACAAGGATCAAAAGCAGTCTCAAAATCATCTACTTCTTGCTCCTGCAAGCTCTTTTTTCTCCTGCTGCTGCTACTTTAACTTCACCACCAAAGCCTCCCATGACCATGTAAGGTCTAGAATAATAATGGGAGGGCTACTGAAAAAGAAGGCACCTTGGGGGGAAAACAAACAAAAAAAAGCCCTAACAAAACCCACAGTAAAGTGAGATACTTCTTCCATCTCACTTTTTAAAACAGTGTTCATACCTTGCAGAATCTTGTCCAAGGAATAAGGCCATCCTGAGATCCTCCATTTGTTGGCCCTGAACACAATAAATTTGACTTCAGTCATGTTCCATAGGTTACTAAGTAAGGCTAAAAGTACTTAGAAAACCAAGCTCTGAGTGTGTATTTGGAATTCAGCTGTTGGACTAAGAAAGAAAAGGAAGGGTAGACTGCTGAGCTTTCACAGCTAGTGCAGGGGAGGTTGCAAAGCTCCCTCTGGGAGGTTTTACGATAACCAAATCTGTGTGAGCAGCCCTTGCATGATGGGAACCAATCCATCCTGACACTTTCTGTGCTGTGCTGCATCAAACACTTGCCAGCTTCAAAATGCTTCCAGGAAGGAGACTCAATCCTTGCACAGTTCTTGCCAGCACAACAAGAAGACTGCAGCCCACAAGCTCCTCTGCAGGGGCTCAGCAGACCCTGCAGTATCTCTCTGAGATTAAGATTCCTACCTTGATTCTGGTGACTTGCAGGCTTTTGCCCCAGAAACTCTTGACTCCAAGGTCTACCCCAACCACAGACTCATCTTATTCTTGTTGCAATTGTTTCCCTCAGCCTTGTTTTATGTCCACAGTATTTCATAACCATATCCAAACCACAAAGTAAAGTCCTGTGCTGTGACCACAGCAGCTGGAGCTTTGCAGACCCTGACTGTAGTCAGGGCCAAATTCTTTCCATTAATGATCATGCTATGGCTTCCAATAAATATGCCTTTCTCTGTCATTTTTCTAAAAATAAACTGGGTTAGGAAGCTTGTTACTGATAATGCTGATGTTAAGAGATCAAGATTCTGTCAACTTTCACATTGTGAAACCAGCAGCCAGCTTGTACCCTGGCACCCTGCTGGTTCTGACTCCTTGCACTGAGGAATCCTGAATACAGAGTGTTCAGCAACCAGGATTTTTTCAGCTGGGTGATATTTTTATCTATGGAGATAAGATTTAAGGAGCAACCCTGTAGTTTTGAAATGCAAATTTTCCATAGAAATATATCACTGGTCTCTTTGTGTTGGTTCATTAAACAAACAAACAAAAAGTCATTCTCCTTGTAGAATTTTAAAAAGTAATCTATTAAATTAGCAGCTTTTTGTCCGATCTTATGTCTTGAGGGAATTAGAGAGTGGATTCCTGTACTTGCCACCTAGACACACTAACCTCAAATACCTTTAAATATAAGTTTTTCCTGAAACTTAAGTTTGGTGGAATATACTGAATCAACAGTATTTTTCATCTAGAGTCAACTATGCAAAATCAGTAATGGTGTCAAGTGCTCTGCCTATTCAGGCAAACTGCAAGGAGTCTGGAAACAAAACCCATGGCTGATGAGGCTTTTACTAAGAACACTCATGTGGGAGCTAATTCAATTTGATATTCTTTAGCAGCTTCATAGTGTTTGCATGCTGATACTGCAACTGTGTTCATGCAGAGTGAATCCCCACTGTAGCTGGGGGCATGCATGAAGTTAAAATAAATGGAGGTGGATTTAAAAACAAAACCCAAAAGATGCCAAAAAACATCCACTTCAAAGACTGGCTAAACATGAGTGTTACTTCAAAAGGCAGAATTAGGCCCAATCAGTGTTGCTCTAATGCATAAAATTCCTAAGTTAGAACTGCAGATTTTTTTCATTACCTGTTCTCCTTTACAAACTCTGCCATATTGAAAAGTGGAAAATGCTTCATTGCAACAAAGTTATGCTGTATGAGGGGAAAAGGTGTGAGGGGAAAGGAAAACGTAAAATAGGCTGCAGAAAAAGATGCAGAATTAGCTTCAATTCAAGCAGGCCATCTGTGATGAAAGCAGACCATACCAAGAAGCTTCTCTCCCAGCATGCTCAGCTGATCTGCATTAAGTCCTCTCTTTGTTACAGAAGAAAACTGCCAACTCAGAACTTCAGAAAGCTTAGACCACTTTGCACAAGGTGGATTCAGGAAGAAGGATAAGTTCTAGAATGAAACAGAAAAATACAAACTACAGTTGATAAACATTAGTTCTGGAATGCCACTTAAATTTATAAAAGTGTCTTGTTGCCAAAACAAACTCCAGATTTAAGAATGGACTTCAGCTTGAAACAACTGTAGAAGCAAGCAGCTATTCCTCCAGGCACTCTACCAGGAAAAGCAATCTCTGGGGCTCTGTCTTCTCCCAGTGGGCAGAACAGCTGGATTACTCAGGTGCACCATAACTGAGTTCTTGGATGTTCATTTGGCTTCTCATTGTGTCCTGTATATCCTGAATATGTGTATAGTCCCCTTCTGTGGGCTTCAAACATTGCTCTGTTTAGGTTGGGGAAATCACTGCCCTCTCTACCCCTGAAACTCATTAAGAGTCATCTGCAGAGCTAAAATGCTACCTGCACACAATGCTTGAAAATTAGACATAGTACCTGATACAGTATTTTTTTCTTGCAAATACCTTGGGATCAGTAGACAGCATGTTGAACCACAGGATAGAAGCCCATCCACTGGGAAGCTGGCTCACATTTGAGATCACAACAATGGGAAGGGATGTGGTCTGAAAGGGGCACAAAAGGAAATATGTCAGGTTACCCTTCACTGCTGCCACAATCATCCTCCTTGAGATCATCCACAAACCCATTTCAATTCCCTGCTTGCATAGTCTTGACTTTTTCAATAGAAGTTGGTATGTAGGGGAGAAAATATCAGTTTGATGAAATACTAGAAAGACTTGGGTAATTTTTGTCTAATGAAGACTTTCATTTAGTGTCAGTTATGACAGCACTGATAGTGACAGTAAAGCTCATAGCACACTGCTTCTGAAATAAATGTAAACTGATAACGAACCCTGTGGTTTAAACCCTCTAGGTATCAGACACTTCTGCAAAGCACATCTGTTCTTATTTTCTTATTTACCCAGAGATCTGACAGCGTTCTCTCTCTGTGTCTATACAGAGTTGCTGTGAAGTGTCATTCCCATACTTTGAAATAACTGAAAGTGCTTGATATCCCAGTACTTAAAATAAAGAAGAAAAAAGAAAAGAGAGAAAAAAGACTGTCAGCATGAGAGACACACAGGAATTGAAGTCCACCTGTTTCATCTAAGACATACCTCTAGGTCTATTACCAAACCAGGCTGGCACAGCTGCGTCTCAAAACTCAGAGAGTGAAGCTCTTCTGTTACAATGAGAGGACCCTTCAAAAAAAAAAAAAAAGGAAACTTTCCAGGGACTGAAAATTCCTAGGGTGAAGTAATGGGTCTTTATCATGGGGGAAATCCCTTTTTTGCCAATGGTCACGTGCTCTAGACCTCTGTAAGAGCTAACAGGTTAAAGCCAAGTGACAGTGCTAACTTCCCAAAACTGCCTCTCCAGGCACATGTTTTTTGTTTTTTTTGTGGCTACTACCTATATGCCATAGGTAGTATACACAAAATCTGTGCTTGCCAGAAATCCTGTTAAAGGCAGATGCCAGTGTGGGGGAATCCCTCACTGCCATTCTGGCAGTAGTTCTCCTTGCAGACTATTCCTACATAGATCACTTTGTAGAAACTCTGAACTCCTCTCCTATTATCTCTCATCCCATGTATGTCTTCATGGGTCTGATCAGAGAGCATTTTCTTAAATGTTAGTATTTAATTGTTAGTATTATGCTAAAACTTTACAAAGGAAAGGTTAGTCCTGCTTACCTCATTTGTTCTGCTCCCCGCATTCTTCTGTTCTTTCAGTTGCTGAAAATGAACAAAAACCCCTGTCACTCATTTATGTCAGCCACAAATGGAAGTGGTAGAGCAGGTTTGCATGCTCCACTTGCTCAGCTGTATGCAGGCTTGCTGCACTAGTGTCTGATTCTATTTGGTTCTAAGCCGTGGGAGCCAAAGGATTTATCTGTAGGTAACTACTACTCTTTTATAAAATGTTCATCTGTGAAAAAAGGTATTGCACAGTTATGATGCAATGCCTTTATGTAAGAGGCCTTTTAAGAACAGAAGCAGAATGAAATGAGGATCAGATGGAATACTGGTTTATTAAAGTACCCCTCTGGATTGGATGATAAACTCTGGGCAGTCTCAGTTGTGGACAATGAAGAGAGAGTTCCATGTTCTCTGGTTCTGGACTTGCATTTTTCCTTTCTTGTTGTAGGAAGGAACCAAAGTGTTCCCTTACAATCAGAAGTGTTGTATAGTCTGCTGAAGGCACTGACTTCCTTGCAGCTGCCCACTCCTTGATAATTTTCATCTTCCAGACTCAAAACTCTTTAAACAATTCCAAGATTCCCTGCCTATGGACCTTCCTCTGAAAGGCCCAAACCAGCCTTTCTAGGCTTTTTTTTAACTTCCTCCTTAAAAGAACTCATTGCAGCATAAGCTGTATGGTAGCAAATACTCTTGTTTGCATTCCTGTCCCTATTGCAGTGACAAGCAATCACATTTTGATTGAAACAGGCCAAATATTTCAAAAAGGACGGAACACAGAAAAAGGAGAGATAATCACAGCTTACTCAAAAGTAAATAATGACTTCAATAACAAAAGCAATTTGTTTCCTTCCTACCATACTCTACCAACAAAATTAACTGGCTGTATCAGTAAAAGAAAGAAAAAAAACAACCCCTTACCAAGTGCCTGAATTCTGCTGCTAGACTTCCATTAGTAGATTCTTCCATGTTCATTACTTTTGTGTTTGTTCCCAAAATATTAAATTTCCTGAACCTACACAAAGAGAGAGAGAAAACATAATTAAGTCTCATGTTCATTGAAAGATCCTAACACGAATATACCAAACTTTGATGCCACCTACCCTTTGACTGAGTTCTTCTCAGTTACATCTCTGTCAAGAAAAAAATAAAAAGACAAAATATGAATCTTTTAAGGATTCTGCCGGACACAGAGAAAATGTGCATGTTTTAGTAGCTGGTTGAGAACTGGTAAAATGCTTTTGTGAAATTCTTGTGCAAAAGATAAGGCAATTGGTTCAAATAGTAAAATAAATACTGTGCTACACAGCCTCTGTTTTACTGAGGTGTAAATGCTCTGGGGGCTTTATAATCAAAGGAAGTGGTTTCTTTTACTATCTGTATTTTTTTCCTTTTGCTCTGAGGAAAAAAAATAGAGTTCTGCCACACTACATCTGCTTTTAAACTTGTTGAATAAATTGCTGCATCACTTGGTTTTCCGAGCACTTGGGATTTTACTGAGTTGCATTCTGTCTAGTGCACTTCTCAAAGCCTCACCTCCCACAACCACGTAAGAGGTTTCGGTTTTTTTTAACTTTTTTGCTATTCTATGCAAGTATCTGGACCCTAGAGCCACTTCAAGAAAACAAAACTACTTGGCTGGGAAGACAAAACCCCACTTGCTTTCTTGAAAGTACAGTCCCTGTCATTATATTGGACAGCCTGTCACATTTCTTTCCCTGCCCTTGAAGTAACTGCTAAACTCACCTGAACTGCTTACAAAATACAGAAGATTGGTATTAATCTGTTTGAGCTGCTGTGATATTTTTCTCTGATTGAGAACATGTCCTATGTTTCAGGTAGGCAGATTATACCCCTAACTCAAAGGCAGCTTTAGGATAACCATATTCCTTACTAGACACTACCCAAAAAGTAAGGTATTCTAAAGACATGACTGAATTATGTGACTGGAAATGGTGGAGTTCAGTTCTACACTGTCACCTTGTGCTAATCCAGGTGAAACACCCCAGCAGAGCCACGGCTGTTGCCCAGGTGCTGCCCTGTGCCTGATCTAGCAGTAGTGAGCTCTCTTCTGTGGAGCTGATGGTGAGAAACTGAGGCCATCTACACTTTGTGGCGTGTCTCTGGTTGAAGAGAGAGACTTAGAGTAAGGGAATGGATAAGAAAAAGGGAAGAATGTACCTGCTGCCACAGAGAACCAGCCTGCCCCTGGCCTAGTCAACTCTTATAATATGACTGCTCTTTGGCTTCTGAATGTGGGGACTTGTTTACCTTTACACAAGAGGGATGAAATAAATGCAACATACTTATCAAATAAAACTTTCACTTTCAAGTTGTAGTTCAGTTCCTGCAGTTTCACCAGCAATCTGGAAAGACAAGTATTTTTTTTAATATCAGCAGCTGAAAAAGATGGGTTCTCTTCTACTGTGTTGCTTACCACAGATATTTAAGGAGCACACTTGGGGCCACTTGCAGGTGCCAAGCTTGCTCCATTCTGGACAGCACTTAGAGATGAAACTAAATGGGCAAATGAGTTACTCTTTAGCATGACAAAGTGCTCTTCCATGTGTCTTTTTGCTGTTTGGTTGTGTTCATTACACACTCAGTACACCCCACTTCTGCTAAAGGGTAAAAGCTGAATTTGAGTTAAGCTCTGCCAGAAGGAAGCCCCATGGCACTTCCCTCCTTCTGGCCTCAGCCCTTGGGCTGCAGGGCAGGCTGTGCGGCCCTTGGCTGCAGCGACAGGAAAGCCTTACCACACAACAGGAACAGGGAAAGGAGAAAACATACCTCAACTTCACAGTAAACTGCACTCCTGTCTTCAGGACTAGCGGCCTCTGAGGATGTGTTGGCATGCAAGGCTGCCTCTCCACCACAAAGGAGCTATGGGAAGAACAGAGTAAAGGCACTATGATTTATCAATGCTGTCTCTAAGGAGTAAAAAACTACCTAAGAAGTGAACTTTAATTTACCAGTAATACTATACACGTTATTCCCTCAGTTTCAATCCACACAGAGGTGTGTGTATCAGTTCCTTTCAATTGTTTCAATGGGGCTAGAAATAGTGATTTTGTAACTGTTAGCTTTTCTGCAATACAGTGATGTCTTGAGGAGGGAGATTGCTACACCAAACTTCCCTGAAATCAAACAGCAAGGAACCATTGCTGTAATTTAGCACATTGACAAGCAAGGAGTGTTGTTTTATCTGCCATCCCAGGGCTTCCTGAATTCTTACAGGGTCACTGCTGTGTAACAACACATGCCCAAGGGATGGATATGCTAGAAGGGGATTTGATGAGGGCCAGCTAACCCAGTGAAACAAACTTCTGAGGCTAACCTGTTTAGATACATCCCAATTTTTTGTCTACTGTGTGTTTACAGAATGGGGCTCTGATCTTATGTGAGGCAACTACCAGCTAAAGTAACTTGCACCATAGAGGTGGTACAGAGGCAGGGTTGGCCTCCCTGTGCTAGAGGCAAAGACAATGTGTCTAGTGACAAAGGATTGGAGAATCTAGTGTGCTATGTCTTGGGCACAGCTTGGTGCAGGTTGTTTCTTGCTTCTCTTCACTTGAACTTTGCAGGGTTGAAGCTTGAAGCAAGAAGTGGACTAACAGATTGGGAGTTTGCCTGTGTAATCAGTGTGTACTGCAGCAAAGCTCCTGCTAACTTCTGCAATGACTGACCACAAAACCTTTCCATAGGCCTGAACCTGTGGAAATCCCAGACAGGGTAAATCTCAAAAACAGTAATTCGGTTTAATGTTTGTGACAAAATTAGGAAAACCTTGGAAAATGAAAAGTTACTATGCAGGTAATACTGAGGCAACAGTAGGGAAGGTGCTCTTCATCTATTTATTCATGCTAACACCAAAAGATCCTTCTGGTCAGTTACCTTTGGATGAGTTGTTTGAAAAGAGTGTTTGTTAGGTCCTGAAGAAATTGTTTATTTTTTGTGATGGGATCAGGGTCGTAGGTAAACTTCTGTTCCAGCTCCTCGAGCTTCTTAAGCTGCTGACGAACTTGCTGTAGACTTTCAGCAATAGTGGTGAACCTACAATTGAGACAATCTTATTACTTTTAGCATGTTTTTGTATTGTACTAATGCAGAGTCATCAGCCAGGCAACTGTCCCTGAGAATGTAGCAGCACCTGGAGAACACTTTGTGCTCACTGGAAATGTGGTTAGGTAATAAAATGAATGTAGTTACAGTGAGACAGAATGAAAACGGATAATATAAATAATAAGTTTATTTCTTAGATGTTGTGTTCCTTCATAACACAGTTCAAATGCAGTCTTATAAAAGACTTACCAGTTCTGCAGCTGGTCGAGGCAGGCATTGGGTGGCCCACCAATGCATGCTGTCTGTTGCCTGTGCTTCCACTCCACCAGCTCATCATTAATAAGGGCAGTCTGTGTGTGCTCTGTGCTGTGCAGCAGCTGTACTATCTTATTCACCACCTCCTACAGAGAACATGAGATTACCCTGTTTATTAAAAATACTTCATACAGGAGAACTAAGTACTGTTTTAGCTAGTGCTCATCTGTCTTGCAAAACTCTGCAAAGACCTCAGTTCAAATGACATATTAAAAAACTTTTCTACTGCTAATTTATGTCAATTCAATGAAAATAAACATGTGTTTAAAATGAAGAGCTGCTGACTTCTGAAAGAAAACTTCAGCATTACCTTTCTCTTGAGGTCCAGTGATAAAAACATGTGCTGGAGATTCAGCTTTTCTTTCTTGTACTCCTCCTGAGACATATTACTGGACTCATGTTCTGTAAAATAAGTCCAAATTGTGAATGTGAGGCTGAAGGAGTGCTGAAGGATGGGTGGGGGAAATGCTGAGGGGAGAAGTGGACAATACAAAAAGCAAGACTGTGGCTCAGTGCATCCCTTAGTATCTGCTGAACGTGTCCCTGTTCTGAGGGACAGTCAGCTCTGCCAAGTTTTGTTAGAAAGTAAAGCCTTTTCTGGAACAAAGAATTTGACAACAGAGACAGATCTGTATAATGAAACCAGTGTGGACTCTAGGTGCACAAGAGCCTACGAAACCTAAAGCTAGTCTGGCATTTGTGAAATACAAAATGGCAAAGGGAAGCCTAAACATCACTGATTAAGTGTATGGCTGAATGGTCACAGAGGCGACAGCATTTGCTACTTCTAGTGGCAATGGGATGTAAGGGACAAAGGAATGCTGTGTTAACAAGGAGGCTCTCCAACTTGGAACAAAAGACAGATGCAGAAATTTAGGTTTCAGTGTGAAGCAGAATTAATAAAGGAGGGACATTACCAGTAAGTCTGGCTGTGTATCATTAGGCTCAGTGTCCTGACATAAGGAGCAGTTTACTCTTACAAACTATATACAATAGGAGATGTCCTTGAAAAGTGACTCACCTCTATTCTGCAGGGTTTTACATTTGAAGTCATATTCATCTTGTGTATCCTCTAACGTCTTGATGTCCTGCTCCACATCCTGTAATGCCACAATTACTTAATATTTTCAAGTAATGCAAGACTACATCTGATTAGGAGCTACTTGCTACTAGCCCTTGACAGACATAAAGCCCAGTTTTGTAACAATGCTTTTTTCTGGAAGCCCCTAACAGGAAATATCCCTAAACTTCATCACCTGCTATTCATCCTCCTTCTCAGATAACTGAAATCTGTTAACTATAAAGTATGGAAATACCTTTGTGGTCAAGCCATGAACATTCACAGAGTTTAGCAGACCCTAGACTACAGTGGAAAAACTTAGAACAGCACACAGCATTTTAAACTTTCAAATTCTTATTTTTGAATAAGAATTGTCCTCTTATTGGGAGAAAAGCTTTCTGTTGAGACTGTATTTGTTAAGACAAACATCTATGTGCTAAAAAAAATTATATCTTCTAGTTAGCAACAAATTTGTCAGCTACTACTTAAGAGGTTTTTTCCTCAGTTGCTAGTATTTCAGATGGGTAAAATGCTGTTGTTGCTAAAATTTAGGCACAAGGTACTTTCTATCTTCAGACAATCCCTGGTCATAAACTTGACTACCTACCTTACTTTTATTTGTCATTTTATCATGTCTAATGTACTACTGAAAGCTTTTCAACATCTGCAAATCAACAAAAACTGCTATGAAGTTGTATTATACTTACTGTAACACTGCTTTTTACAGCCTTCACTTTGGCATCAAGCTCCTTCTGTTTGTCCAGCATCCCAATCACAGTGTTCTGTACACTCCCTACTTCCATCTGAGAGAAGAAGCAGAACAAGTCAAAACCGAGTGACCCATACTTTTTTCCATTAATGTAAATTAGTGGGTTTTGTTGACAAACAACCTGAGGCAGCATGGCTTTTTCTGATAAACCATACTAAAATTTTGTAGTATAAAAAATCAAGTTTAGGTGAATTTGAAAGAAACAAAGTATTAATTTTGGTGAATTGCCAAAGGTCCCCCATCATGGGTTTAAGTCAGTGGTGGAAGTGATTAGTGGCCAAGTTGGATTAGGCTTTCACCAATAAAGTCTAGTGGAAAGCAAATGATCTCTAAGGTCCCTCCCAATCCAAGCCATTCCATAATTCCCCTTCCCTTTTTTGATGACCCCAATTTACTGCAGACTGGAAAGGCAGCAGTGAGTGCTTTATGTCACGTGCCAGGACTGAACAGCTGTACTGCTGCTACAGGGGCTCTGTCAGAGCCACACTCTGAGAGCAGCTGCTTTGGACACTGTTGCAAAGGGCCCCTTATTGAAAGCCAGTGCCCAAGTGCTCTTCCCACGCTGCATTCAAAGCCTTGCTATAAACTGAGGTACTTCAGCCCTGGGAATTAACATGCTTGGTCAGTCATCACTTTATTTCTGCATTAAGTGCATTACAGCTATCTGTACATTTTGCACACCTTTCCCAACTGTGGAATTTTTATTGCAAAACAGTTCTTGCAAAGGAAAAAAAAAGGTGAGGAGCTGGAGAATAGGTGATCAAGGAGAAGATATGGCTTTACCCATAATTTAGAGGAAAGAAAAGGGCTTCATTAAAAATAACACCCCCAAACCGCACCAGCATTAGAAAGAAATACTTGGAGACAACTGGGAAAGAGAATGATATATCATTTTCCCAGAGAAAGTCCAGAGAAGCATGTTCAGCTGCTTAATAGAGAGTAAATTGGGGAGTAAAATGCAGAAGAACAAACCTAAAATATTGCTGGATAAATAAGTTAGGCACTAATTAGTAAAATAAAATCCAATTAGCACATTAGGCTACACCATACTACAGAAGCCTTAAAACAACCAGCATAGCTTTTACATCACTCAAGGAATAAAAATTATTTCCTGGCCATTTATCCTCCAAATGCTTCATTCAGCAGAAAAAAGCCATGCTGTCCAGCTGGTACATATCACTGCTCACTCATCTGTTTTTTAAGGAACCTCTTACTGGGCAGAGACAGAACAGCCTGTTTCCCCTGCCAGTCTTCATCCACTTCCCTTGTCCAAATTATAGGAAAGGGGAGATACAACTGCACCAGACATTTCAAGACTGTTACCTCATTTGATGCCTGGGCACTGTTCAGTACCTTCCTCTCTTCTTTCAGACAGTTGCAAATGATCATTGCCATCTGTATTGGGTCTTCTTGGAAGTTATCCTAGCATTAGAGACACAGGCTGTTGTTAAAGTTCATACACATAATTTCTTGTCCTTCAGGACCTTTCAGATTAGCAAAAAATTAGGGAATGACCAGTGTGCAAGCCTCAGGGAACACACTGGTCATAGCCTGCTCCAGGATTGCAGGCTGTGACAGTCACAACCAGCTCCAAGAGCGATGCAATGTAGTTCACTGGCATACAAAGAGACAGGACTGGCATCAAAACAACAGGAAAGGGTGAGAGACATTACTGGGAGACGTGGGATAATACCCTACAGTCCTGGAGAGAACTTGTCCCTTGAGAGCCACCCTCCCACACCTTGGTATGGCTGCTGGTTTAACACACAGTCTAGGCTGGATGCAAATTCGACCTTACTGTTTTACCTGCACACAAAGCTGAAATGTGGATTGAGTACTGCCCTGCTCTGCTCAGGATGGTGCTACCCTGGGGGAGGTTTCTTTTTCCTAGAGTTCTCAAACTGTAACTGTTCTGATAATTAAACTCTAACTTTCTAACACTAGCCAACCAAAACAAAAGTGGAGTAACACTCAAATTCTGGGTTTTAAATCAGGATTCTCACACATCCTCTCTGAAAATCCCTCTTGGCAGGGTAGTTACTTAGAGGCATTCAATTGCACTGAAGCAAATGTATACATGTAGAACCCAGGCATACCTGAAGATTACGTTTGCTTTTCCTTATGTTGTGCTGCAGCAAAAAGTTGTTTTCAATCAAGAATCTGCTAAACTGATCATCAAGCTGTGACAGCAGCTCATGGAATAACAGTGTAGCAAATGAGACATTGTTGGCTGCATGTTCCCTAAAATAATTTAAAGCATGCTTGGGTTAAACACACTTCCAATACAAGATCCAAAAAATACATACAGGTTTGCTTGATTTTTAATCCCCCAACAGCAGTTGTAGAATATTCAAGCAGTGAGAATTACCTTCAAATGTAAGCCAGTTTCATGCTCTTAACTTTGACTTTACTTTCCTTGATACAAAAATGTTTTTTCTCTATTCTTTTTGCCACATTCTGTGCCAATTCATTCACTCATTCCATGCACATCTGGAACCTAAAAGTGAACCTGATGCATGTGCATGTTGTACCCCTCTCCAAAGAGAAGACACTCCACAGAAACGGGCAGAAGCTCAGAGTCTTTGAAGAGTGAGAGACTGAGACTTGTTCTAGACCACTGAGAGCAATATGAGTGAGGACACTTGCTCGAGGTATCAGGCCCCTCTAGAGATCCCTGAAGAGGGGCAGGAACATGGGCTGCAGCACCCTCGTAGCTACTGAAGTATCCTACCAGCAAGGTTCACCTAGCAGCTTGCTTCCCCAGCATTCTGCTGCTGCCTGTAACTGCACGTCCAAGGGCACTGCTTATCACACAGGCCAAAGCCTAATTAATTTCTGTGCTTACCAATCCTGGTTTTCCAGCCACTGTGCCAGGTACTGCCTGATCTCCATAGGAAAGCTGTCATCATAGAGCTGGTGAACTTGCTCCAAAAACTTGGAATCAAGTTGCTGTAGCTGATACCACTGAGTCATCCTGACGAAGGGGTGAAAAAAGTCAGTGTAAATGTTTAAGTAGTATTTGAACTGAACTGGTGAAAAATAACTCATTTAAAGTTTTCATAAACATTGACAAAATGGGAGGATGTGATGATTTTGGCTGGGATAAAGTTAATTTTATTCACAGTAACTAGTATGGGGCTGTGTTTTGGATTTGTGCAGGAAACAGTGTTGGTAACACAGAGATGTTTCTGTTACAGCTGAGCAGGGTTTACACAGCATCAAGGCTCCTCACTGACCCCATCAGCGAGGGGGCTGGGGGTGCACAAGGAGCTGGGAAGGGGACACAGCTGGACAGCTGACCCCAACTGATCAAAGGGCTATTCCAGACCATGTGGTATCAAGCTTATAGAGCTGGGGGAAGGACAATCGTTTTGCATGATGGTGTTCGTTTTCCCAAGTCGCTGTTAGTGATGGAGCCTGGCTTTCCTGGGATGGCTGAACACCTGCCGTTTGCTTTGCTTATGTACATGGCTTTGCTTCACCTTTTAAACTGTCTTTATCTCAACCCACATTTTTACCCTTCTGATTCCCTCCCCATGCCACCACACGGGGAGGAGGGGGAAGTGAGCGAGTGGCTGCATGGTGCTTGCTTTTTTTTCTTTTCCTCTGAACCCCTTTTCATGCCACGTAGGGGTACTGCTACTGTTACTGCTCTTGCTTAGCAGGGATATGGGAATGAGGACCTGTGTGTTTGATACCCATACTCTGCATAACTGAGATCCTGAACATGGAGTATTACCTTTTGTTTGTGCAGATGTATTCCCCATCACCAAGAGCGTGAGTGAAAAGTCAAAGACCCCTCTAAGTGCCCATTTTCAGATGCTATTTGTGTCCACGCTTGCCTGCTCTGAAAAAGGACTAGATCTCAAGTCACTTTAAATGTTGAAGTATGTTATGAAAATGTTTTTTCTATGTGTTTTAGTTCTCATGATTGTATTTTCAGGCTGAATTCAAGTAACCTTTGCAGCAGATACAGGGTGCTTAAATGAACTAATTATTGTACAGAATTGCTTCTCTCAGTCCTAACACTTTTGTGACAGAGTGGCTTTATGGTCTCTAGCAGCAGATCAGTTAGCCGTCTAGGCTGCAGGTTATCACCTTGTAGTGGAAATGGCATGTAAAGACACACCCAAGGAGCAGTCCAGGCTGAGAATACGGGTGGTGAGATGCAAAATCCATTCACATCATTGTTTTTTACTGGCTGCCTATAAGATCTATCCAAAATAACAGGGTAGCATCAGGGTGAAGGACTATCTTCTATGCCCCTTCCTGCCAAATCCTCTACTTGTTTGTATGTCCACGCCCTTGGCTGCTGAGTGGCATGTGTTATACGTGAAAAGCAAAGGAGTTAAAAATGTTGTTTAAAGTGAGAGCTTTGGGGCTTTTGATGTGTGTGCTTTTCAGATTACAGGTAATAGCATTTGAGTGTGCTGTAGCAGCCTCAAAGAGGAAGACTCCATGACCTCCCCAGGCAGCCTGTTCCAGTGCTCTGCTATCCTCAGTGTAAGGCAGTTCTTTCTCAGGTAGAGGAAGAGGTAGAATTTGTGTTTTAGTTTGTGACCATTGTTCCTCTCATCCTGTTGCTGGACACCACTGAAAAGAGTCTGGCACCATCCTCTCAGCACCCGCCTTCGAGATATTTATACGTCATGATGAGATCCCTCCATCTCCTCCAGCCTAAACAGGCCCAGCTCCCACAGTCTCTCTCCTTGTAAGAGATCCCTCATCATCTTTGTGGCCTCTGCAAGTAGCCCCTCACATCTTTTTGTACTGAGGAGCCTAGAACAGGATACAGCACTACAGATATTCCTCACTAGGGCTGACTAGAGGTGGCTGATCACTTTTATCGACCTGCTGGCCACCCGATGCTCCCCAGGACTCCTCGCTGGCCCCTCTCTACCTCCTTTCTTGCCATTCCCGGGGGATCCGCGCGGCAGGGCTAGGGAGCAAAGAGCGCGGGCAACCCTCCCTGTCCTCGGCCGGCTCCCTGCCTGCCTTCCCCTCGCTCCCGGCCGGCTCAGCCCCGCGGGTGGGAGCACCGCACCTGTTCAGCAGAGGCTGCCCAGCGATGCTGGAGGCACAGGATCGGCGGGATCAGCGTCAGCACCGTGCCGGGGACAGGGGTCCGCTCCCAGCGCTCCGGCGCTCCCGGGTACAGCACGTCTGGAGAGGCTTCGGAGAGCGTGAGCTGTGGAGAAGGAGCCAAGAGCTGGACTTGGGAGCGGATGTAACAGGTGATAGAAGAGCAGGAATGTCCCTGCCAAGAATGAAGCCCCCTAGGAGATACCTCCCGCTGTCCCAGATGCAAAGACACCAAAGCGCAAAGCTCGGCAGGTGTTCCGCGGGCAGGGGCAGTCTGAGGAAGCGACAGCTTTAGTTACACCGGACATTCACCCCGCCAGCCCCCGAGGTGCCAGGCAGTGCCAGGCAGTGCCAGGCAGTGCCAGGCAGTGCCCGGCAGTGCCCGGCAGTGCCGCTCCCGGCGCTATACCCCGGCCCCTCACGCCCGCTCCCCTCACCTTGAGTCCGGCTCAGCCGCGCCGCGGTGCCGGCTGCCCTCGGGGAGACAAGTGCGCCTGCGCGGGGGCGGGCCGGGG